>PVJN01017981.1:0-39698 GCA_004026805.1 Lasiurus borealis
CCAAAGGATGGTCACTCTGTCACGATCTTGCAAATTTCTCTTGGCATTATCCCCAAGGACAACAATTTTCCTCTCTTCGATCCTTCGTGTGTTTTTCCTTTTAGCACAGCCTGGCCTCAGGAAGACGTTTAGGAGCAAAGATGCTGGAGAGCCGGGGCTTGAAATGTCAAGTCCTTGTTCCCGCCTCTGGGATCCTGGCATTGCCAGCGTGAGCAAACGTTTCCTCCTGCGTCTTCACGCTGAGCCTCCAAAGGTCAAGTGCATGCAGAGAGCAAAGAGAGTGGAGGGAATGAACGGTTAATTTTTTTTTTTTAAATCTTTGTGAGGCTCGAGTTAAAGACAAATTTAAACGGCATTAACGGAAACTGGAAAGGGGGAAAGAAGATACCGCTATTCCCGCCTCGCTAACAGGCTGTCATTTTCTGCCGCCTCCTCTGGCCTCATCCCTGGGCACTCACAGCTCCTCCGCCGTTTCACCGCCTGCTGCCGCTCATCGTTGCTTCGGACGGAGGTTGCTGTGTTGTGTCGGGATCCTCTGTGGGACTGCATGGGGTCTGGGGTGGGCTCAGCTGGCTGCTCTGCAGCCTCGTGGATATTCCTGGGCGGTTAGCAGCTCACAGAGGCGAGGTGGCCACCGGGAGCCGGACTTCGGGATACATCGAGATCTTACCACACCACTGCCTGCTGGGGTCAGCATTCCGGGAGAATAGAGACCAGCAAGTGGTGGGCTTTTGTGTAAGGGGATATTTATAAAGGACATGTGAGTTAGAGGCAGCTAAGGACTTCTGGGGATTGAAGGGTGAGAGATAGAAGGAGAACGCAAAGTTGTTGCCCAGGAGTCTGTGAAAAGTATCTCTGCCTCCAACTCCTTGTGAAGGTGTCTGATCCAAGAGGTACTTTAGCATTCATTCATTCATCCACTCATAATTGTTTTATTGAGCATCAACCTTGTGATTGGTGTGAACACCCACTTTAAACTCTACAGATTCTATTTACCTACTTTTAATATATGCACAAGTAATTTATATTTAAATGGAACTGTGAGCCTCCTAGCAACCAAGGCAAAAAGGGAAATCAGTGCATTATTAGATTCTCCTAGAGGAGAGGTAAACTTCAGGGGAGGTAAGCTTCCTCGTTGGCATTCAGTGGAAGGCAGTGAATTTTTGGACGAAGTCTTATTTCCATTGCATTTCTTCATTGTCACTCATTCTGTGTGGAATCATCCATGACCTCCTATCTTTCACATTTATTGATACCCCTGTAACCAAGTCAGAAAAATGCCCTGCCTTCTCTGTCTATTGGGAAAGATGTAAATAAAAATAATCACTTGTATAAGTATGTTGAGATGAGTTCTTTCAGGGTCAGGGAGCAGCACGGGCAGATAGCTTCGAGCACTTGATACTGTACGAAAGCCCGGGGCAGGGTGGGGAGCAGAGACTGAGCAGGCAGCAGGAGGAGCTGGGTGGGATTGAGATGCACTGGGCGGGGTTCGCATTTTACAGCAGAAGCAGTGGGAAACTTCGGGGGCAGGGAAGGGAAACTTGCATTTTAGAGGGACTCTCTGGCTGCCCTGAAGAGATTGCTTTTGGAGGCTGGGCAGCGGTTGCAGTCCGTGGTCCCGCTAAAAGGTTATTAACACAGATAAAGATGTGCGATCTGTGCAGAGGGAAGGACTCTGAAGACAGGGCTAATTAGGGCTTTCCTTTCTCATGACAGTAAAATATGCTGCTGCTCTGAGGCAGAGCCCACACCACCAATTTCTGTCTTCCCTCAAGGTGATGAAGCTGATGAGCTGAAGAACATCTATGCACTAGAGCAGCGGTTCTCAACCTTCCTAATGCCTTGACCCTTTAAGACAGCTCCTCATGTGGTGGTGACCCCAGCCATAAAATTATTTCCGTTGCTACTTCATAGCTGTAATTTTGCTACTATTATGAACTGTAATGTAAATATATGATATGCAGGATTATTTTCGTTGTTACAAATTGAACATAAGTAAAGCATAGGGATTAATCACAAAAAACAATATGTAATTATATATTGTGAAATATTTATTTCTAATTACAAATAAATGAAATTTTGTCTTGAATCATGGTGTAGCATGGGTAACAGTCTTCATATGACAACAGTAAACTACATTGCTACACTTCGCTACACTGAGGAGCGGTGTGTTGGTTCCTAAGACCATGGGAAATAGGTATTTTCCAATAGTCTCAGGTGACCCCTGTGAAAGGGTCATTTGACCCCCAAAGGGGTCATGACTCACAGGTTGAGAACCGCTGTGCTAGAGGCCCGATGCACGAAATTCGTGCAAGAGCAGGCCTTCTTTCCCCCGGCTGCCAGCACCGGCTTCCCTCCAGCACCTGGGACCCCGGTCTCCCTTTGGCCACCGGCAGGCACCTGGGACCTGGGCTTCCCTGGCAGCCCCGCTTCGTCCGGAAGGACGTCTGGTCTAATTAGCATGTTACGCTCTTATTATTATAGATATCCCATAGATACGGACAGTAGTGTGGTGAGAAAGGCACCAATTTGGAGAGTCCCAGATTCAAATCCAAGCCCTGCCTCTGATCATTCTCTCTGCGACCTTCAATCTCCGTCCTTCCCTATGCAATGGGAAGAATAAACCATGTGCTCATCACTGCTATGTTGCTATTACCAGTAGCATTGGCCATCACTTACTGGGCAGCTACTATGTGCCAAGCCCAGTGTAAGATGCTCTGTGCACATTATTGAATCCGGCCTCCTTATTTTGTTTGCATGCAACTCCAGAAGGATAGGCATTAGTAGCACCATTTAACAGCTGAGAAAGCTGGGGCACAGGCAGCTTAGTAAGTACCTTAAGTAAGGTACTTACTAAGCCTCATAGCTGGTAAGAGTATCATAGCTGGTAAGAGATGGAACTTCGTTTGAATGGCTTTCTAGTGAGTATATCCTCCCACTGAAAAGCTCTCAGGAGGTCCTCACCCTCAGACACCTTTATATTTTGGTGCTTTGCAGATAAAGTCAGAAGATAGAGCCAAGATTTGACTAAACTGAGATATTTCTGGACCCTGTGGAAGGAGGTGCGAGGGAGGCTGGATACCTGCACCAGAGTGACTCTGCTTTGGGAAAAGATTATTGGAAAGCCCCCATTCAGTCCTCTCCACAGCCTCTGTAGATGGGGGAATTACGACCCTCTGTAGGCCCAGCTGGCACAGTGCTTCCCCCTGCAGGTGGTTGTAGGAACCACAACAGGTGGAGACCTGGTTGCATATGAAAAAACACACTCTGCTCACTGCCTCAGGAACTCCACCTTTCTCTAACCTAGAGCAGCGATTTTCAAGCTGTGTGCCGCAAGAATTTTTAAAACATGCAATACCTGACTGTTTAGTCAGGAGCACTGACTTCTTTTTCCTTAGATTGTCAATTAAAAATGACAACAGTCGCCGAAACCGGTTTGGCTCAGTGGGTAGAGCGTCGGGCTGGGGACTGACGGGTTCCGGGTTTGATTCCGGTCAAGGGCATGTACATTGGTTGCGGGCACATTCCCAATGGGGGGTTTGCAGGAGGTGGCTGATTGATGGCTCTCTCTCATCAGTGTTTCTGGCTTTCTGTCCTTTTCACTTCCTCTATGTGAAAAATCAGTAAAATATATTTTTAAAAAAATGACAACAGCTAACACAATAGCTGTCCATTGTGAATGAATCAAAATCATACCTATTTTTTTTTGTCAGATCGGCAAAAGTATATATTTTTTGGTGTGCTGTACAATTTTAGTAATTGGTTTATGTGTGCCATGAGATGAAAAAGGTTGTTGATATAGAGAATTAGTTGCACATGTGATCCAAGATGCAGGTAATAATATGTTATCATAGCATTGTTTGTGCTGGCAAAAACAAAAACAAAAAACAAAACCAGCAGCCACGAGAAATAACCTAAATGGTGTCCAGCAATCGGGGAGTGAGGATTCAGTGGTGTTTCCTGTCTGCCAGGGGCTGTGATGTACTACAGAAAGAAATGCGCTTAACGTCATTGAACTGGTGAGGAAAGAGCCTCAAAATGCATTTTATTTTTTTGAGCTGGGAAGGAAAGAAAAGGTGTTTCATCTATTGATGGTGTGACACCTAGATTGCTAGCATCATCTTGGCTTTTGCATTTTAACCGCAGAGACAGGCGTAGAGAGGTTGGGCAGTTTGTTCTGTGTCACGCTGCCAGCAACAGCAGAGCCAGGGCTGAGGCCCCGGGTGTCTGGACCCCAAGCCCCAGAGAGGCATGGTGGGATCATCAAGAGTGGGCATGGGCCATTCTTGCCTCTCTTCCCCATCACTAACCTGGATTGCAGACCAGCTCCCCATCCTGAGCGGGGTGGGGGTGGAGGAGGGGGTGTCATCTCTTTTTCCAAGAAGAGAAGAGCTTGCTCCTGGAGCAAGGTCTGAGCCCTGAAATAAGCCGGACTCATTCAGGACTTTTCCACACGCTCTTTGCACACGTCCCTCAGGATAACAGTCCAGTAGTCTCACAGCCTTGGGCCCCTCTGTGTGCTTGCACCGGGTGCGTGCTTTCTGGACACACGCCCATCCGTGTGTGAACACACATCCTCTGGCCCCCTTACACTATGGCCCTCTCCAGCCCATTTCTCAGGCCTCGGCTACGCAGACTCAGGTCAGCCTGGCCTGTGATATCGGGGTGTCAGAGTTAGCTCCGAAGAGCCGAAGGGTGAGAGCATTAATCCAAGCAGCAAGTTGTTAAGTTTAAAGACACGCATACAATTTACATTTCGCAGTCATAATACTCGGCCTGAACAGTCATCCGGTGGTGGGGAGTCTCTTAGCCGCACCATCTGCTGGGTCAGCGCGAGATGTCTTTGCTCGGACTTAGAGGGATGCCCGCAAGCCCCTAGGTTGAGTTTCACCATGAAACACACGATAAAAGGCCCGAGAGCGCTGCCCTCGGACGACCCTCTGCCCGCCGTGGCTTCTCCAAAGCTTCTGTTTTCCCTCTTCAGCCACAGCCCATTGAGCTCTCAAGTGACAGGCACAGTTAATAGGGTGCCTCTACTAAAGAGAGAGAGCGAGTGGGATTACGGCCTTCATCTCGCAGAGGAGACGCTCGGGGTGGCAGCTTGTGGGAACCTCAGTGGCCTCCCAGGCCCTCTCCGGCGCCAGCCGCCTGTGGCACTGCCTGAGGGGCGCTGCTGAGGGGCAGTGGGGTCAGGGGCCTGGCTGGTTCTGCAGGTTGGCGCAGCGTGAGAGGGCACAGGTGACCGAGAGTCACCGCCTGCACAGGCGGAGCTGTCAGGGGGCGGTTTGCCAGCCGTGGGCCGTTGCTTACAAAGGCAGGGCCCTCAGCTCAGTCCCTCTGCGGGGGCACCTCCCCAGCCTGCAGGTCCCTGAAGCGGCCTCCACTAGTGACGTGGTGCTGGGTTGAGGTGGGCACCCTGCCACACCTGCCCTTCTCCATCTGCCCTTCTGGCATGTTCTTCCACCCTCTTGGCCCCTCCCAACTGATAACGGAGCCTCAGAGCCCCCGGATTCAAGATTGAGTTGAAAGGCCACGTGGCCAACCCAGGTGCCACAGTCTGAGGGCTCACTCCCTAAACGGGGAACCCCGGTGTCCCCCTGGTCTGGAGTCTGCCCCATCACGTGCCCCTGATCTCTTTGCCACCAGGACCCGTGACCACTGTGCGCGTCTGTACTGCCTTTTCTTCTACGGGCAGCGCGGACCGGAGATAGTGGAGTTGAACTGGGGACAGTGCCTCAGCATTGGGTGGGTCCGGCCTGCTCACTGCCGGTTGACCAAACCGAGTCCCGGCGAGAGGAGCTGTGGCCCTGAGTCACCTTGCCAGCCAGGGCACCACGGGGGCATGCCCGCGTCGTCGCTGTGTCTCCGCCAGAGTTCTTCCTGGTGGCCCTGCCCCCTGAGGTCGCCGGCTGCCCAGGCTTGCCCTGGGAGAGAAGCCGCTGGTCCTCCTCAGACACGAATGGCGTGGTGCCCCTGGCGGTGGGTGAGGACTGAACGTCACCAGGTGGCCTGAGCCTCGGGGACGCAGAGGCCAGGATGGGAGTGGAAAGCCGGGGGAGAGGGGTAGGGTGCTCTTTTTGGGATTTAGCTCCCTCATTTCGTGCCACCGTTTAAAATGAGCAAGCAGTTGTCTGCACACATGGGGACAAGAGGGGAACAGGAAGTATAAACCCACTTTTGAGACCATCCCCACCTCCTCGCACGACACCCCTGTTTTAGAAGGAATGGGGCCCTTCCGGGGGGTTCTCCAGATCTGTCCCAGGAGCCTCATTTTCTCCAGTTTCACCAGAAAAAGAGAGGGTGGCGGTGGATGTTGATATTCTTGCTCTTCAAGACCCACTGAAAGCTCACATGTACCCTTCAATGGCCCAGAGCAGAGGCTCCGAATGGCCGAAGTGTGAGTGACCGTCAGATTTTTGGGTCCCAGAGGCTTGTGGTGCAGAGGGGAAGGGACCGGCCGGGGCTGGGCTCCCGTGTCCTTGGCTGTGCCTCTCTCCGCTGTGCCCTCTCCGTCCTTCCATCGCGGGCTTCCAGGCCCCCCTTCTGCAAACGACCAGGGGCGGGCAGCGTGTGACAGGAGCCTCGGTGCCCTCCCGGCCCTCTCCGGCCCCTCTCCGGCGCCAGCCGCTGTGGCCTTCTCATGGAGGCATTAACTCCTCGGTGCACAGGGTCACTGCCGGCCTATTTATAAAACTGACCAGGAGAATGCCGCGACTGCCAGCGATACCGAAGACAAATCGTGCTCCACGCGCTGGCTGCATTCTCTCACCCCTTCCTGTTTTAACTCCTCCGACAAAGCTTTTCTACTCCCGGTGTCTCTTCCTGTGCAGACATGCCACTGAGCTCCTACTGTGTGCACAGCTCTGGACCTCTCCCGCATGGTCTTGTTTGGTCCACACCACCCTGGAGGCGGGCGTTGTCCTCCTTTCCCCCATGCTGCTCTGGGAGAGGGAACGACCGGCTCTAGGACTCGTGCTAACAAGTGACAGAAGCCATTGCATCCAGTTCTGCCGGCATCCGTGTCCTCTCCACCCGCACGCCTCTCCTTCTAGCGCAGCCTTTCCGGGTCAGCCGCGTCAGGGGGTGGCGGGGCGAGGCCTGTGGATCTTGGGGTTACTCTCAGGATCCTAGAGGTAGTTGCTCACCCCAGCAGGTCAACCAGGCTTTTATGAGCACCTACTCTGTGCCTGGGGAAGCCTTGTCTCTCTCCAGGCGTTAAGTGCCATGAGCATATATGCCCACTCTGTTCTCTCCTGGCCTGGCACACAGTCAGCCCTCCTCGGAGGAATGATGGGGCTCAGACTCTGCCCAGGTGAGACGCAGAGAAGAGGCAGGCCAGTGGGCGCCACGCGGAGCTGCAGCCGGCAGTGCCCTCGCTGAGGAGGGAGTGGTGGGCAGGGAAGAGGGGCAGGAAGGCTGTGTGTGTGGAGAGTGCGGGGGCCTCGGAGGTTTCTGCTGAGGCTCCATGAGCCCCCGTTGCTCTAGCAGAAGCCCACCCGGTCTCGCGCTTCCTCCATCCTGCATCTCAGATGTTCGTTTTCCCGGCCGTTCTGTCTGGGAGCCCGGGGAACGCTAAAAGAGCCCGTACATCTCCCCCTGCTCGTCTCCTCAGAAATCCTCCGGGAAAAGCAGAATTTTCCCTCTCCTGTCCCTCTCCGGGGACTAGCAGTTAGCTGCGGGAGCGGGGGACCCGCCGCCTCCCGGCTCACTCCGGGACATCAGTGTCCTTGGGCAGGTCCTGGGCAGCCAGGGCTCTCCGCTGCCCTTGAAGTCTCTGCCCTTGGCTGCATGGGGCCGCCGCCAAGAGTACTGGGGAGTCAGTAGAACAAGGTTTGCTCTGGATTCGGGCACGCGGGGAGGACCACACAGCAAAGCACCGCCCTCCCCCTCTGAGACATGGTTTTGTTTTCTGGAAGCAACACACTGCATTCCGGAACAGTTGGAAGATATTGAGAGACAGGAAGGACAGAATCACAGTCGCCATTAATCCGGCCCTGGAGAGCGGCCTGCGGGAATCTGGCACATGGCTCCCCCGTTTGGTTTGTTTTGTTTCTCCCGGAGGGGTTTTTCCTTCACCAGAACTGAGGCCGTTCTGTGAGGTGTGACTTACATCCTTTGGACCCCGCTTCACGTTGAATTGGGTCCCACATCCTTGGCATTACAATGATTTTATTTTATTTTATTTTATTTATTGTATTTTATTGGTTTTTCACAGAGAGGAAGGAAGAGGGATAGTTAGAAACATCGATGAGAGAGAGACATCGATCAGCTGCCTCTTGCACGCCCCGTACTGGGGATGTGCCTGCAACCAAGGTACATGCCCTTGACCGGAATCGAACCTGGGACCTTTCAGAACGCAGGCTGATGCTCTATCCACTGAGCCACACTGGTTTCGGCTGCAATGATTTTAAAATGTGACTTTAGTGGCCGCATGAACTGCCACGTGGGTAGGGACCATCGTTTACTCCAAGGGCCCCCAGCTCTGGGGGGTGTTTGCTGTTGATACCCGTACTGAATGCCCTTTTCTGGGGGGCGGGAAACCTGCTTTGTGTCAGCCACAGGCATGTCAATGAGGAAGCAGCATGGCCGATCCCAGCTTCCACCCAGGGCGCGGGGTCTGGCTCTCCTCTCCTGGTGGCTGGTCTGTCTCCAGCCTGAAACGTACAGAAGGAAGGTACTAGCTACACTCCAGATCAGTTGCTCTGGGTAGGAGCTCCTCATTAGCTGTGTGGACAGACGGCGTCCCTGTATTTACCCACCAGAACAATGGGGCCCCTGTACCCACAGACTGGATTCCGTGGGGAGCTCAGGAGACGAGCATGCCAGGGGCAGACCGCCCGACACCCACAGGCCCTTGGTAAACGTTCAGTATGTTATTATCAGTATGTTTATCTCTCTCCTGTCTTGTCTGGTATTTTTCGGGGTTGCTGAGACCACCCCGAGTTCTGTGACACTAGAAGAGGCTCGTGGGTTCAACATGCAGCTGTCCTTGGGGAGAAGATTGGTCC
This sequence comes from Lasiurus borealis, assembly GCA_004026805.1. Classification (NCBI taxonomy): domain Eukaryota; kingdom Metazoa; phylum Chordata; class Mammalia; order Chiroptera; family Vespertilionidae; genus Lasiurus; species Lasiurus borealis. Next base: position 9,009 of record PVJN01017981.1, read on the forward strand.
CCGGCAAGGACACACAGCAAACGGGGCGCAGGGAGCAGGGGCGAGGCAGAGGCTGCAGGAGACGGGGCACGAGTCTTCCCCGTGCCCAGTCCCCCGCAGCCAGCTTCCGGCCCCCAGCGCTGAACTGGGCCCCGGGATGAATGCTGTCTGCCAGGCAGACCCGGCGCCAAGGGCTTGGGTTTTGTGGTGGTTAATCCTCGCCCCGGGAATTTTTTCCATTGATTTTTAGAGAAAGCGGAAGAGAACGGGAGAGACACACAGAGAGAAACATTGGTGTGGGAGAGACACATTGATTGGTTGCCTCCACACACAGCCTGACCTGGGCCTGGATCAAGCCTACAGCCGACTTATTGAACCCGGGATCCTTCAGTCCATAGGCTGACACTCTATCCACGGAGCCCACCTGGCTGGGGCAGGGCCACAGTTTTTAGTGGGGGCCCTCTGCCTGTACCCACATTCCAGATCTGCAGAGGGAGAGCAGTGGTCGGCATGAACCGCCTGGTTTATGCAGGTCGGCCGGGCACAGCGAGCCCTTGTTGTCAGGTAGGGAATGGTGGGAATGCTCCGAATGCAAGTTCCCAGGCGCCGGCCAACCAGGCCTCCCCACGGTGCAGGCTCAGGCCTGCTCTGTGACGCTGAGACCATCTCTCGTGTGTTTGGACCCCTTCATGGTAAGGTGGGACGGAGGGCCTGGCTTCCATAGGACAGAACCAGGGCTAGGAAAGGAAAGGCGTGTAGGGACTGGCCTTCTCCTCCGTGAATGGGTCCCCAGAGGAAGCAAGAGCTGAGTCGGGGTGGGGGTGTCCCTCACCGCCCCTCCCCTCCTGCTAATGCCGCATCCCTCTCCCTCCTCTCTCTCCAGGCGCTCAAGGGCTCCAAGAAGCTGGTGATGTCCGTGTACTCGGCGGGACGCATCCCCGGCGGCTACGTCACCAACCACATCTACACCTGGGTGGACCCGCAGGGCCGCAGCATCTCCCCGCCCGCCAGCCTGCCCCGGCCCCACAGCGGCGCCCTGCGGCCGCGGGAGGGTGACCGCAGGAGCACCCTGCACCTGCTGCAGGGCGGGGACGAGAAGAAGGTGAGCCGCCCCACCCCTGCCCCGTCCCAGCCCCGCCCCGGTCCTGACCACGGCAGGCCGGCCTGCGGTGGGGGCAGTGAGGGAGGCTGGCCCCCGAGACCGGTCTGCATGCTAAGCCCAGCCCAGGGAAGCCTCTGAGAGGCTGGAAGGAGGGGTTGGTCCCGTCGGGTTCTGTCCGTTCTTTTCGACCCGTGCAGGCTGTGTTACACTGCAGACCAAGGTGCTGCAGCAGAGCCTGTGACTTACATAAGATCGGTGTCTCTCCTGTCACCGCGACACAGAGGGGACAGTGTAGGCTGGAGGGCAGCGCCGTTCCACGTCTTGTCCTGGGCCTGATTCTCGCTAGGACAGAGCTCAGAGCTTCGCTTTAAACCAGAAACGACTTAACTGCTCAGCAGTTCTGACCCCGGCGCTGAGCTGCCAGGACTTCATGCCCTAGAGGGAGCCAGCTGCAGGGCTGGTCTGGGTGGTAGGGAACAGAAACCGTCCCGGTCACCTCCAACGAGTTAGGAATTTGCTGGCAAGGGTGTGGCCACCCCAGAATTGAAGCTGAGAAACTGGGGGTGCAGCCTCCAGAAGAAAGGCATCTCCTCCCTTTCAGTTCTCCGCATCCTTCCCCTCAACATTCAGATTCCAGGGCGGTGCACAGATTGGCTGGTGGCGAGGGCTGGGCAGTTGGATGGACAGGACCACCAGGACGGTCGCTGGCCGGGGAGGGGTTGTGGTCCGAAGCCCCCGGAGATGTGGGAACCTGAGGAAAAGGGACGGGGCATCCACAGAGCCTGCTTCTCCACAGGCACAGCTGAGTCTTAAAATACTGTGGAAAGGACTGGGAGAGGGTCCCCTGATGTTTTAACCTTCCCTCTGGAGGCTGTCTGCACCCCCCTCCCCCATACACCCCCACACACCCCCTGTGGCTCCTGGACGAGGAATGTCACACTGCAAGCAGCTCTCTGGTCCTTCAGGACCTCGAGGCCGGCAGCCTGGAGGCCACGGCGTGCCTTCCCTCTGGAGACTTTCTCAGCTTTCCTTTCCTGTCAAGCGCACCGTAACATTTATTTAATGTTTTGTGTTCTTTGTGCTCAAACATCGATCTGCAGGCGAGACAGAGGTGGCAGCTGCCTCTGTGCCAGGCGAGAGGCCGTGGGTAGCCAGCTGGAAGGCACCACTGGATCCGCCTGCGCTTCTGCCAGGGAGGAGGCAGGGCTGGGTGGGGGTCAGCCCTCTCGTCCCCCAGGCAGCCTTGCTCTCTGGCCTCTGGAGAAAGCAGCCGTGCCTGTGGCCTTGACTCATTTCCAAGTCCGGCCTTCCAGGGTGAGACAGAGAATTTGCTTTATCCTTCTCTGAATCTGCATCTTATTGAACCCGAGGACTGCCGTGCAGGACAGGTGTCCTTATCCACATTTCACAGGGGTTAAGCAGGCTAGTGTCCATGTGGCAGAAGGGGTAAAACTCTGGAGCCAGGGCGCCTGGGTTCAAATCCTGCCTCCACCACTTACAGGCTGGGTGACCTTGTACAAGTGATACAACCTCTCTGGGCTTCAGTCTCTCCTCTGTAAAATGAAGACAATAATAGGACCTCCCCTCCCCACTGCCGAGTCAGTTCTGTGGCGGTGAGGGTCTTGGTTTTCTGCCCTGGTAATGCCTAGCACCGCACAGGCTCTTGGTAAGTATCGAGTGAGTGAATGAATGAATGAATGAATGAAGACGGAAACACCTTGGCAACTGGCACATGCTAGAAGCTCAGTAAACATTTGCTGGGTTTGAATATAAGTCCTGTGGGATTAAACCCATGTGTACACTGTTCTTTGCAGAGTTAACCAGTTAACTGCCACGAAATTTTGAATTCAATTTAAGAAGGTCGCCGCTTGCGTCTATAGACGCTTATGGCGGACAAATGGTTAACAGGATTTAACTGGTGGTTCTCCTGCCCCCCTCCTTGGGTTCCGTTAATTTGCTAGAGCAACTCACAGAACCCAGGAAAACAGTTAGCTTACTGTTTACCAGTTTGTTGTAAAGGGTTGGATAAAGGATACAGAAGAACATCCAGAGGGAAGAGATGCATGGGGAGGGACGCAGCGCTCCTGTGCTCTCTCCAGATGTACCTTTCTCTCTGGATGTGCCTTTCTCTCTGGATGTGCCTTTCTCTCTGGATGTGCCTCTCTCTCCGGATGTGCCTCTTTCCCTTTATCTTCACATGTTCACCAACCCGAAGTTCCCTGCACCCTCACCGTTGGGACTTTATGGAGGTTCCTCGCATAGGCATGACCAGTTAATGCCCCTTCCAGCCCCTCTCCCTCTCTGGAGAATGGGGGTTCAAGTTTGAAAATTCCAAACTCCTCCTCATGGTTTGGTCTGTCTGGTGACCCGGCCCCAGGCAGGAGCCATCCAGGGCCCCACCCAGAGTCACCTCCATAGAACAAAAGGCACTCCTATTGCTCTCACCACTTAGGGATTTACACAGTTTCAGGAGCTCAGTGCTAGGAATGGGGCTGAAGACCAACTATATATATATACTTCTTGTTATACATCACAGTGTCACACCTGGTTCTAGAACCTCCCAACCCTGTGGCCTGGAGAGAGTCCCTGAACCTTGGGTGAGCCCCTTAGGTTTCCAGCTCCTGGGTGTGGGCGTGGTCATGGCAACCATGTGAGGCTGTCTCAAGGATCCCCTGTCGTGTGTGTAAGCACAGAGCTCCGTGCTTGGGATATATAGTCATCAACTCCAGTGACAACCATCACTTACCGAATGCCAACTCGGCGCTAGGTACCTTTCATATATTTTTGCCTCCAAATGCTTATTGACATCGTCTCCTGGGGTTGCTCATCTTGCTTCCTGGGCAGGGTCGGGGTTCTAGGCAAGGCAGGAAGGGGGAGGGCAGTGCCTGCTGCTCCTGGTAGGTAGTGTGCGAGGATTTCACTGGTGGGGAAACTGAAGGTCAGAGGAGGGATGGGCTTTGCCCCACGGTGGCCCAGGAGTAAAGGGCAGAAGCAGGATTTGAACTCGGGCCATCAGGAGACAGAGTGGTGCTCCGCCTAAATGCCTGGCCTCTGCCAGCTGTTGGCCGTGACGTGGCCACATCCTTTCATCCTCCGGCCTCAGTTTCCTCATCTGGAAAATGGGGATGATAAGAAGAAAGCCGTAGAGAAGGAGAGAGGATGCAATGATATAATGAATGCTTGTGAAGTGCCTGGGATTGAGGAAATACATGTAGCCACCAGCTAATGTAGCGAGTTATCATCACCGCGTTCCTGTTGTTGGTGGGCGTGGCGGTCTTTTCCGGGAGCCAGGCCGCCTCCCCTGACTGTCCTTTCCCGTCTGTGGGTTTTGTTTCCTACCGAACGCCAGCTGCACCTCCAGCAGCTGACTGAGGCCGATGACCGTGCGGTTGGTGGGACTATGATTCCGGTTCTGTATAAAGACTCGTTTTGTTCCCGGCGAAGGATGTATGGGGACGTGGCGGCAAGGCGGGAAGTGTGTTTTCATCCTTAGTATTCAGGGGCCGCCGCAGACGACTCCTGCCATCTGCGTTCCTGGGCTCCTCTGGGCTCGCTCCCCAGAATCTTTGTGTTCTGGAGCTGGAGGGCCCAGGTGGGGGTGGGGCTGGGGATCTTGGGGGGCAAGAGAACAGACCCCAGGTCACCTGGTGAGCTGGTCTGAGTCCTGCCTCTGCCCTCTCGCCTGTTTTAAGTGCACACCCTCTCCTGTAGGATCTCCGGAAAGGAGCCCCCTCTCCTGTGTCCTCCCTGTAGTCTTCCTAAACCCAGGCTGAGCCTCTCTCCCCTGCAGGAGGCCCAGGCATGGCCTCGCTCACAGCTCTGCATAAGGGCTAGTCCTCTTTCTCCCCCTCCCTCCCCGCCGCCCCCCAGACCAACAGAATCTGCGGGGACCCCAGGGGCTGTGCACCATCCAGATTCCAGATCCGGAGCTTCTGCCTCCCCTTGCCCAGCCCCGCAGCCTTCAGGACCCCAGGCCCCACTTCCAGGAGGCTCCCCCTCCCATCTCATCAGATTCGTCCCTTTCTCCGGAAACCTCCCTCCCCACCTCCCTCCCAGCCAGGGCCACTGTCCCTTCTCTGCACCCACACAAGCCCGAGCCACCCACCACGCTCTGGTCACTCTGCTGACTGGTCCCTTGCGAGCAGGACTGTCTGGGGCACCTGAGGGTCCCCTGGCCCACACTGGGTCTGGCACCCCCTGTGTGTGTAGAATTGAGGGCTACTGCGGCAGCACCCCTGCGCTATGTCAGGATGGATGGTAGAGGCGGGAGGACCTGGGGTGGCGGGTTGTGGCACCCCAAGCCTGGACTCAACCTTGCTCCCAAGCAGGGAGCTGGGAGATGGGGGAGACCAGGCCCTGAGCAGGCCTCCCTGACGGAAGGATGCGGGGAAGGGCAGCCAGTGGAGGCAGAGAGGCCATGGCCCTCGGGGTGAAGGAGTGGCACCTTGAGTGCCGAGCATCTCTGGGACGAGCATCAGGGCATCCCAAGCGGCCATCTTTCTCAGCGCCCCCCTTTTCCTGCGCCTGTAACTGCAGCTCTGGGGAGAGGGGCTTCCCCAGGTCCCTCTGAAACTGCCCTTCCCCAGGGACCTTGCAGACCTGAGTCCCTGTGCCCCTCAGGGACGGGGAGTGACTGCCGCCTGCTGTCCCCGCAGTCCATGGCCCTCAGTGCTGTGTCCTGTCCCTCCGGCAGGTGAACCTGGTGCTGGGGGACGGCCGGTCCCTGGGCCTCACCATCCGCGGGGGAGCGGAGTACGGCCTCGGCATCTACGTCACCGGCGTGGACCCGGGCTCTGAAGCAGAGAGCAGCGGGCTCAAGGTGAGGGGCTCCTGACTCCCCTGGGAGGGGGGGAATGCTGGGCTGCAGGCTGTGGAGGGAGGGACCCCCTGAGCCAGGCGGGGCGCTCTGGGAGGCTGGTTGCAATCAGCATGCACCTTGGGGACTGGCCCAGCGGAGCCCCTCCCCGCTGCAGGCCCCTCATTCACAGCGGCAGGGGCTCCTCCCGTCTCCCACGCCCCCGAGTTCCCCGCTGTCCGCGGTGCAGGGTGCCTCCCACCCACATAGTGCTGGGCACCGGGCCAGCCAGGCTCTTCATGGCTGCTCTTCTGCAAACACTGCTGCTGGGCTGCGGCGGCCCGGACCTCAGTCTGTTATGGTGCTGGGAGCGGGAAGAGGAGAGAGACCGCGAGCTGGGCGGGGGTCGTACGGGGGCAGCTTCAGGGCTGGCATTTGATCCAGGGCAGCCCGCGGTTATGGAAACAGTAGTATTAATTCACGTCTTAGGACTCACGGTGGGCCCAGCGTTCGTAATTGACTTCACAGGTATCATTTGCTGGAACTTTCATGCTATCCTGTGGAGTAGGTCCTTCTTACCCGTTCTCAGCTGGGTAAACTGAGGCATGGAGAGGTTAAGCAGGCTTACCCAAGCGCGCACAGCCAATGAGGCCCAGGCAGTCTGGATTCCATGTGAGGCCGTGGAGCGCAGCCTGAGATGGGACCGTGTCTCCATAACAAAGGGCCTGGATGCCCCATAATGTGGGGACCTGATCCCCTAGGCAAGGAGAGGAAAGGTCATGGCGGGTCAGAGCGGTGTTCAGGGGATCCTCTGGAGCCACGCTGTGGGGTCCGGCTGGAGTGGGGGACAGACGGGACTCTGTCGTGTCAGCTCCTCTTAGGAAATACAGTGTAGCGGGCAGGGCTCTGTGTGTGGAGCCGGGAAGACTGGATTCAAATCCCAGATTGTGCTTTTGCTTTAACAGCTGTGTGACCTTGAAGGACCCCTTCACCTCTTCGGGAATCCCGTCCTTATCCCATGAATCATAAAAAATGACATGTCTTTCTCAGGATTACTGAACTCACAATAACGTTAATAACAGAGGTTAAACATTAAATGTCTCAGTTATGGACTGAATGTTTGCATCCCCCACCAAAATTCACGTGTGTCAATGCTAACCCCCCGTTTGGTAGTTCGAAGAAGTGGAGCCTCTATGAGGTGCTTAGGTCCCGAGGGTGGAGCCTCGTGAATGGGATTCGTGCCCTTAAAAAAGGGGACCCGCGAGCACTCTAGCCCTCCCTCCACTATGAGGACATCAGGAGGAGTTGGAGGTTTGCGGCCTGGGAGGGAGTTCTCCCCAGAACCTGACCGGGTGGCACGGGAGGAGAGAGGGAATAAATGTCCGTTGTTTCTAAGCCACCCAGTTGCTTTGCCACACGGCTGGGACGGACTGCGACGAACTGTTCTTCCCCCAGTGCTTTCCGCCTCCCAGCACCACTGCTGAATGCCTGCTTCGCTGGCCCACGGCACAGGCCCAGCCTCTGAGGCATTTGCACAGCTGGTGAGAGGGAAAGCCGGGATTCGCCTCTGGGAATCGGGGTCCTGGTGCCGAACTGTGCTCGGAGCCAGGCCGGCGGGGTGGGTAGTAGGTGCTCCACAGGGCCTGGCTGCTTCTAGGTGGTTCTGAAATGCCCCGGGTCTGGGCGTGTGCCGTGCTCCCGGCCAGTGAAGATGGTACCCGGTTGGGTCTCCAGGAGGGAATAGTCTCCTGGTAGTCTGTCTGCAGATGGTGTTCGATAAATGTGTTATTTTGAAGTAATTTTAGATTTCCTGCAAAGTTGCAAAGACAGTTCCCCTTTTCCTTCATCTGGTTTCCCCTTGTATAAGCAGGGTGCATTTGCCAAGACGGAGAAGCTGACATTATTGGTGCTATCCTGCTAAACCCTCTCCAACTTCATATTCAGGGTTCACAGCTTTCCCACTTTTGTTCTAGAATACAGTCTAATCCAGCACCCCACATGGCATTTAGCCTGAATGCAGTTTTAATTCCACTCATTTCCCTCCAAATTACAAAAAAAAAGTTTGAAGGTAGTTTCAAAACACAGAGTAAAGTTGCTTTTTTTAAAAAAATATATTTTATTGATTTTTTAGAGAGGAAGGGAAAGGGATAGAGAGTTAGAAACATCGATGAGAGAGAGAGAGACATCGATCAGCCGCCTCCGGCACGCCCCCCACTGGAGATGTGCCCACAACCAGGATACATGCCCTTGCTGGAATCGAACCTGGGACCTTTCAGTTCCCAGGCTGACGCTCTATCCACTGAGCCAAACCGGTCTTGGCTTTTTATTTTTATTTTTATTTTTTTTTAATGAGTGAGAAAATTGGGAGGAAGAACCGTGGGGGCAGCGGGAAGAGATACAGCCGGAGTGAGACTCTTTCCAGGACGCTTGCGGTGGGGACTGCACACCCAGTCGCCGGCAGGACACGGTTGTCTCCGAGCTTCCTGGCTGCCCCCACACAGAGGGCAGCAGGGGAGACACATGTGTAAGACGAGAACAAACCTGCTGTGCTTGAGAAGACTGGCTTTTCCTCTTCCTGAGGCCGGAGAGTGATGTCCCCGGGCCCTCCGAGGGGGGATGTTGTGTGATGACACAAGCAGTGTCCTCAGGGACAGGAGACACGCGAATGGGCCTGTACTGCATTGGCGATGGCTGCGTTCTGGTGGAACCCTGGTGGAGAAAGGGGGAGGGAGAGGACGGGCATCTCTGGCCTCAGGGGACCGTGCCACCTCAAGGACACCCTGGCCTATTGCTAACGGGGCAAGCACAGACTTCAGGATCACACCCCCAACGGGACCTCCCACGTATGAAATACGTACGTGAAGACACACAGACCTCTTCCACCCTGTCAGCAGCGGCGACCTTGCCGTGAAGAGGTTATTATGGACGACTCTCCCTCTTCTTCGTGTCCTTGTGCAGTGTCTGAACGGAGTACAGTATTACTTTTATCATCGTGCGAATAGCTTCAGAAGGTGATGCCCATTTTGAAAGAAGGCAGAGGGAAAGTATTCCCTGCCAGTTTTCTGGCGACATCAGTTGCTTCTCAGTTGCAGGCTCTCGCAGGCTTTATTTAATTCCTCCTCAAACACCACCCGAGAAAAGCACGCCGCGTTCGTTCCCTGCCGGGACTTTACTTTGCCCTCCACGGTCCCCGGGGTAGCAAGCGCCTGCCTACACCCACTCGGCACCCAGGACTGATTAGTTCCATTTGTCGCCAGCGAGCGTGCCGCAGAATGAGGCACATTGAAGGGAAGAAAGGGGCTGGGCTGTGTGGGCCGCGGAGCCAGGAACATGCTTTATTTGTAAACAGGGCTCCTTGCTGCCGTGCGAGCTCTCCCGCCGAGCAAGTGCTGCCTGCTGCCTGGCTCCCCGCTCGCCCAGCTCCTCAGGGCCCGGGGGTCCGGGGAAAGGGCAGGTCCCCTGCTGGGAAGGAGAGCTCCTCCGAGGGTGCCAGCCCCGGAACTTGGAGCCCTCTCCCTCCCTCTTCCCTCCCGGTAGGGGCTGGCTCCCCTCCAGCACCTATTCCTTTAGCCTCCCTTGTTCCTGTGCACCTTCCCCTACAGCTTCACACCCCACCAAAGAAGGGGCCGTAAAACCTTGTTTGTTCCTTTAAGGACAGCCAAGATCGACTGGCATTTAAAAAGAATAATGATGAGAGCAGTTGCTCTTTATTAACCAGCGATTATGGACCAAGTGCTGTGCCAACCGCTTTAGTTCCGCTCTTATTTATTCCTCCCAATAGCCCCATGGCGGGCATGAATAGCTCCGTTTAACAGATGAGCAGGTGAGGCTCAGAGAGGGGCAGGAACTTGCTCAGGATCGAGGGCCTCGCCCTGCCGGCCCTTTAAAGGCCGCGTGCTTTCTTCTGTCCCCTCCTTAGTACCCTAATCTGACCAAATATCAGGAGGCTGCAGAGAGGGGAAATAGAGGACATTTAGTCTTAAAAATGGCCTGCACCCCTGAGGCCAGCCCAGGGTGGGAGGCCCGTTTGGTTTCCGCTGGTATCAGCGTGAGCTCCTCTACATACAAGAAAAAAGAGGGACGTAGATACATACACAGGTAGAGACATAAATAGGGATGTGTGTGCCCATGAGCTACTGCATGTACATGTAGTTCCTCTGGAAGGGAAACAACCCAAGGCCGTTCCTTTCGGTTCCTCGCTGGCGCGGGAGGCCTCGTGGCCCAGCAGCCCCTGATTGCTTGGGGACTTGGAAATCCCCTGGCTCTTTAAGCAAGAGGTGGGTAATAACTTCCTGGTGATTGAGCTCCGGCTTAGAGGACGGGCTGTCTCTCCCAGAGGAGCAGGGCCCCCCTTGCGCTCCTGGGGAGGGGCTACGAGCCCTGAACCTCAGAGACGGCATCTTGCTTCCCTTCCCAGGGACTGTGGAGCGGGGGCTGTGCTGCAGGAAGATTCCAGGCTCTCGAGATTGGTGTTTATCATAATAACTAGGGGCCTGGTGTATGACATTCGTGTACTGGGGAAGGGGGAAGGGCAGGGGGAGTCTCTCAACCCAGCCAGCGCCCTCTCACAGTCCAGGATCTCTTGGGGGATGTCCACCTGCCGGCTGCAGTTGGACATCCTCTAGGGGGTCCTTTGCCCTGCCAGGGAGGCGGAAGGGGCTCCCACCACTGCAGCTACACTGGCCAGTGTGAGCCCAGCTTCTGGCTGAGTGGTGCCCCCTGTGGGAGCACAGTGGCCACCAGGAAGCAGCTCCTGTGTCTGCCCCATGGTGGTCAGTGCATGTCATAGCGGCTGGTTATTCTGTGGTTTGATCAATTTGCATATTAGGTTTTATTTATTATATAGGGTAATAATCTCTCTATATATAAAAGCCCAAGTGACCATTATGACCAGATGACAGCTATATTGTACACCAACCACCAGGGGGCAGACGCACAGCGCAGGAGCTGCCCCCTGGTGGTCAGTGTGCTCCCATGCCAACCTTTGTGGCCTGCCAACCTCCCACAGTTCCTCCCCCAGGCCGGCTGGCGCCCATCGGCCTCCTGATCAGCCCCAATTGGGACTGGGTGAGACGCCCCCTGATCATCCATCCAGGCCCAGGGACCCCACCCGTGCATGAATTCGTGCACGAGACCTCTAGTAATAATAATAATGATGATGAATGTAAAATCCAGTGCCTGGCATCTGATCAGCACCCCAAAATGGCAACCCTAAGTGAGTGAGTGTGGGTGCTGGTGGGTAAGACTAGTGGGTAAAGGCCTCTGGAAGTCTCAGGTAGCGGATGAGTCCACACAGAGGGTGAACAGCTTTCCCAGGGAGCTGGGAGCTGACTTACCCCCGAGAAACCCACGCATGCTGGGTGACTGTGCTAGGCTCTCTCCCTTGGCTGTGCCACCTTCCCCATCCTTCCTCCATTGCTCTCTTGGCTGCATTTGTGACCTGGCCTCTGAATGGGAGCTTAATAAATTGTAGATCTCCAGTTTGCTTAGTCCTACTGCCTGGCTTTTAAAGCCCACCCCACCCCCACCCCGGTCATAATTGCTCCCAGTTAGGCTACTGCCCAACAGAGACCCATGTTGGACTGACTTCTGACCTCCAGAACGTAGGACAATACGCCTGTGTTCTTTAAGCCATTAAGTTTGTGGTACTTTGTCACAGCAGCTATAGGAAACCGATGTGGTCCCTACTGTCAACCCCCCCCCCCCAACCAAGCATAGTGCTGCCCTTTGGGGGGACTTGGTTCTCCCCTAGAAGGTCCAACATATTTACCCGTTTGCCCAATCTTAGAGACAAAAGTCGTTTCAGAACTGCCTCACGCTTTCCACTGTGGAAAACGAACCTCATTGCGTCTTTAAACTGAGGGTTTAGACCCAGAGTATTGTGTTGGGTTAGTTGTTTCTTTTCCTCTTCAGCTCGCTTCTGGTACTCATTTGCAATAGGTCCCTTAGTCTCCACTGGCGTTCGATAGGACTCCCCCTTTTGACTTACTCTCACTTTGAGCAACTAAAACAGCAAAATTATGCAAAAAAGGTATACTCACAGTATCCCTTCTCCCCTACCCACTTCTAGTCGCTCCTCCTGCTCCTGGCAGGTAACTGAATAAACTAGTTTTTTATTTATTCCTGTTTCTTTTTTGCAAAAGCTATTAAGTACATGTATTCTTTCTCCTTTCACTGACGAAAGGCAGCATGCTATAGGTATTAGTTTGCACCTTAATTTTTGAAGTGGAATGTCCTGGAAATCACTTCATGTCAGTGCACAGAAGCCTTTATTCTTCTTTGCGGCTGCTTGGCGCTGCCCTGTGTGGCTCTGCCTGACTTGATTCAGGCACTCTCCTCTGTGGGCATTTAGGTTGTTTCAGCACGTGGCAGGTTTCATACCTGACGGGGAAGAGAAGGTGCCTGAGGCACAGAGGAGTTAAGGAAATCACCCGGGGTCACACAGCAAGTGGTAGCGTCTGGGTTTAGACCCGGAGGGCAGACTCCGGACCGAGCTCACAACCACACACCAGATGGCCTCTCACTTCGCCTGCATAACAGTTATAACGGCTGTGGTCTCCTTCCTGAGTTTTGAGGGAGAGAAGGCTTCGCGTGGTAAAATTATCCTCCCTGGGTCTCAGGGAGAAAGAGGGGACCCTTCCCTGAGTGGGGTCACTTTCCCCAGGCCCCCCAGGCCCAGAGGAAGTGAGTGCCGGCTGCTGGTGGCGGGCCCGCTTTAGGGGAGATCAGCGCGCTGTCCTTGCTGCCGTCCCCGCCTGCTCCCCTCAGAGCATCCCGGATGGGAGCTGTCACCCGGTGGTCTGTGGATGATGGAGGAGTCTTTCCTCTGCCTTGAAATGAAGGGCATTCCCATGGTCCGCCCTCCGTTCCTCCGGCGCTGGTGATAAATAGGAGGCCGTGGTGACAAATAAAATCAAGCCGCCTTTATTCGCTTATCCTTCCATGTCCTCCCCATTGGCGCCCGGTGGCAGGCCGAGCGATACCGGGCACTCATCACTCTTGCACCGGTCTCTCCTCCCCCCGGAGGGTCATGTCTTGAGTTCGGGGCGACGTGAGTTTTTTCTTGGCTAACTATCCCGAGGGCCTGGGCTTTAGCCCCAGACCCGCCCCCGTGCTTTCTGGGCCTCCGTCTCCCCACCAGCAGGGCTGGTGGTTGCAGCCTCTTTGCCTCTTTCCTTTTTGCCTTCTTGACCCACGTCATCTAACTCAAGGCTGCCTTTGATCGGTCAGAAAAAGGAACATGTCAATGAATCAACGCCTAGACCTCTTAGGTTGTTTTTTTTTTAGGTGTGGGAGGGCAGGGGGCAGGGAAGTCAGGTCAAGACCATTAAACATGTCAAATCCAAGTTCACAAACCAGAGGAAAAAGGGGAAAGGAATGGAAGTGAGTGGAGAGGAGGAAGGGCGCTCTCTCCTGTCCCTTCATCAGTTACTAAATGCCCCTGCGTGCCAGGCGCAGACCGGGAGGAGAGTAGCACGAGATGGAAGGAAGCATGTAGAAAGCTGGGCTCAGATGCTGGCTCCTTATCCACTTCCGGTGTGACCAGTGACTTGGAGCAAATCGGTTGACATCCCAACCTGTGGCCTCCATTGGGAAGGGAAGCAAAGGACAAGCTACTGAAAGCTTCTCCTGTGGTGTCCGGCTCTGTACTGAGCGGTCCTCTTCGATTCTCACACAAAGGGTGGGTGGTGTCATGCCCACTGTACAGATGGGAACACTGAGTCTCAGACTGTACTGGAGAGCTGTGCAGGGCTGCCTGGCCTGGTTTCAGACTTAGGGGCATGTTTACATTGCACCCGAGGGATGGGGCTTCATAGCCCACTGGCCCCAGGGCCACTGTGAGCAGCAGGGGACACCCGGTTTGTTTGAAACTGGTTTGAGGATTCCAAATGGCAGTGAGCAAGCAGGCAGACAGCTGTGCTGACAAGGTCGCTGGACCTCGGAAAGCTCCCCAACAAGTAGAGAACCTGAGGGAGAACTGGACACAGAGAAATGGGAGTCTCAGACCAACCCAGATGCTGCTGAGGGCTGTGTGGGGACCCCAAGGCCAGCCCCTCCAGAATTCAGTTTAAAACAGGCCTTGGAGGAAGAAGAGGATTGGAGAGAGTTGAGGAAGATGGGCTCAGGTACCCCTGTTCAGTTGGGGTTTCCCTAGTATGGTCCCTATTTCACACCTGTTCCCCAGGTGGGTCACGGTGAGCTGCCTCTCACACATCTGTGTTTGTTTACTTATTGTTTGTGTGTGTGTGTGTGTGTTTGGGGGAGGGAGAGATGGGCACCAGGGTGTCGCTCTCAGCCTTGACATCACATCTGTTTTCCTCCTTTTCTTGCTCCAAATCCCCATTCGGCTCGCCTTCGCTCAGTCCTGCTTTGAAAAATGCTGGGAGACCCACCGGGGGTTGATCATGAGCCACCAGCAGGTGGGGGAGCGGGGGAGAAGACAGAACAGCCTCGAATAACGGGAATACATACCTGGCTTCCGAGGCTGGCCGTGGGCCGCAGACCCCCCAGCATCACAGGAAGGGGAGCACCAGGACGCGCCCCCTCTGCCCTCACCGAGTTCAAACAAGACACAAGTCTTCACGTGTGCCCACCGCACACCACAGCACCTGCCTACCAACCTCTGCTGTTTTTGTCACATGTTTCTTTTTACTGGTAGGTTAAGTGTGTTTTTTTTTTTAATTTATTTAAACATATTTTATTGATTTTTTTACAGAGAGGAAGGGAGAGGGACAGAGTTAGAAACATCGATGAGAGAGACATCGATCAGCTGCCTCCTGCACGCCCCCTACTGGTGATGTGCCCGCATCTTAGGTACATGCCCTTGACTGGACTCAAACCTGGGACCCTTTATTCCCAGGCCGATGCTCTATCCACTGAGCCAAACCGGTTTTGGCTGTTTTTTTTTTTGTTTTTTTTTTTTGACACTTCCATTAAAAACATGTGTTTTTGCGTTACAGAATAAAACCCCCTGCATGTTGCGGGAACCCCAGCAGTAAGTTACTGCTTTAACGGGAGGCTGGCTGCCTCATTTACTGCCTGTTTGCTGGAGGAAATGAGAAGGCCTGTACCTCTGCAGGTGATGCGAAATGTGTGCTGGCGGTAAAGCTCTCCGCAGGGGGCAGCGATGGAAGTGTGCCCTCACGCCCCTCGCTTCATCCCACCCCGGCCCCTGAGGGGGCTGCTGTTTTCTGGATCAGGGGGCCCTGGGGAAGCTGGTTGTCGACTCACCTCTCAGACTCCTGTAAGGTGAAGAGGAGGTGGCGCTTTCTAGCAGCAGGAGCCTGGGCTCAGGACCCGGATTGGAAGGTTGTCCGCCATTGACTTGCTGATATCCCTCAGGCACCAGCACCACCTCTCTGAGCCTCGGGACCGCAGGCCAGCTGGCAGGAGAACTGGGGACCGGGGCTCTGACACCCCAGGCACGAGGCCCAGCCCCGCACACAGCCCCGCACACAGCCCCGGTGACTGTGTCGGGTTGTGCTGTGGTCTTGGCAGGTCGGGGACCAGATTCTGGAGGTGAACGGGCGCAGCTTCCTCAGCATCCTGCACGACGAGGCGGTCAGGCTGCTCAAGTCGTCCCAGCACCTCATGCTGACGGTGAAGGACGTCGGGAGGCTGCCCCACGCCCGCACCACCGTGGACGAGACCAAGTGGATCGCCAGCTCCCGGATCGGGGACCCTGCCGCGAACTCAGCAGGGTCAGGTGCCCCTGCGTACGCGGAGCCTCGGGGCCCCGGTCGTTCTGAGAGCCGGTGGTGTCCTCCTCCCGCCCTGCCCCCACCTCCTGACCTGGGAAGTCTGCACCAGTTTGCAGCCTGGGGCCCCTCTCCTTTCCTGCCTGACCGTGGGCGCGTCCCTGCCCCTCTGCTGGCCCGTTTCCCAGGGAAAGCTGACCTGCACCACGCAGCTCTCTTGCTCTTCACTAGCCTCCGGCCAGTCACTTACCTTATTTTTGGCCTTTATTTGCTCGTCTGGAAAGTGAGTCTTAAACTCGGGCCCTCTACCCGGTCTGTGGGAATCGCAGGAGGTACCTGGGTGAAGGGGTCTCAGATGAGATGTTGTTGCTGATGGCTGAGCAGTTACCTATCGGAAGGTGTCACCTTCCGGTTTCCATCCAAGTCTCAGCGTGGGTGGTGCCTCTCCCAGGCCAAGCACACCCAGAGCATCTCTCTTTCCCTTCTCTCTCCCTCTTTCTTTTCATCTACACAGTATTATAATTATTTTTAAAATTACATTTTATTGATTTTTTACAGAGAGGAAGGGAGAGTGATAGTTAGAAACATCGATGAGAGAGAGACATCGATCAGCTGCCACTTGCACACCCCCTACTGGGGATGTGCAACTAAAGTACATGCCCTTGATTGGAATCGAACCTGAACACTTAAAAAGGTCCTAGGTTTCTCACTTTTAAAAAATAGATTTCTGGCTGCTTCTTAAAAATCCAGAATTCTGGCCACTTGATCCACCCCTCCCCCATTATTATTATTATTATTATTATTATTTTATTTATTTATTTTTTCCCCTCACAAAAATGTGTGGGAACTGAGTTGCATCTCCAATGCTCTGGCCCACCCCCTCCCTTCCCTCACCCTCTGCCCTTCCTAGGACTGGCCTGATCCCAATACCACGGGTCAGTTGCCCCTTATTCTTTCCTCTCCTGCCTGGACTGTAGGTGCCAGAAATCCACCGTGCCTGGGTTTGGAATTGCTGTCCTCGTGGCTTGACGGGGAGGCTGGGAAGCGCCCATCTGCCCAGGGGTTCACGTGCCATTGAGTGGCCCCAGCGAGTGGAGGCCGCCGTTCTCTCAAAGCTTCGCTCACCCCCTGCAGACCAGACCTGTCCTGCCTGTGCCCGTCTGAACTGCTCAGACGGCGGCTGACCATGCTTGTCTTTCTCCACAGGTTCCCCGGGGATCCCACTGCAGAGGGAGCAGACAAGGTAGGGTGCTCTCTGTCTCCACATGTCCTTCGCTTCTTCTTAGCTCTGGACCTGGCATGTGTGCCAGCGACTCACACACGTGAGCTCATTCATTTGGGCAGTCTGTCTATCCATCTTCCATCCCACACATGCCTGTGAGTGCCTTTAGGATGTGGACAACCCCTAACCCCCCGTCCCTGGACACCATCCCGGACATGGGGGTTAACAGCCGTGACCTGAACAGATCAGGTCCCTGCCCTCAAGGAGGTCAAACCCCCCTCCCCCCCAGTGAAGGAGACACACATAAAACCCAAAACAAACCACGCCCATATCCAACCACAGAAGATGCTCACTGCCACCAAGACAAGGTGCTGGGTGTTACCAGAGAGTGACAGATGGGACCCCTGATTTAGACAGGGACAGGCTGTCTGAAGTAGGGACGGCGATATGTAGGCTGTGAACGGAATGTCAGACGAGTGAGTGAGAGCCAAGTCTGGTGCAGGAGGGAGTTCGGGGCTGACCTAGTCAGAGGCCACAGCCTGTGCCAGAGCCCCAAGCAGGCAGAGGGCGTGGCTTGTTGGAAGAAGGGAGAGCTTGGGGGTGCAGTGAGCAAAGGAGAGTGGGGACAGGATGACCGCAGGTGGGGTGGCCAGGTCACACAGGGTTGGCTTCTCACCTAAAATGATGGGATGCCGTGGAAGGGCTTAAGCAGGGAGCAACATGAGGAGATGCGTGTTTTTACAAGATCATTTCAGCTGCTGTGTGTGGTGGCAGCGAGAGGCAGAGCGGAGACCCGTGGCATCCGAGACGCTGAGGATGGTAGAGACAGTGGTGGGAGGTGTGTGCACACCATCTAAAGGTAGTTTGGAAATAAAGTTACTATTATCCCCAATTTAATAAGGGAGAGATTGAGACCTAGAGGAATAAGTGGGAACCCTAATAATACTGCTTCCCTCTGAGTGGTCACGAGGATCTGATCATCCATGTCCAAGTGCCGTGTAAGACATAAACCTGCAAGGGCAGGAGGCCACAGGCACTCAACACGTATCGGTAACGGGTCCTGCAGGTTAGTGGGGGTGGGGAGGGGAGGTGGAGGGGGTACCGACCTCCTCCCCGGCAGGGTGGCCGCTGGCTCGGCCTGGCCGCTGGCTCAGGGCAGCTCCGTCTTCCTGTCTTGCAGCTGGGATTTTACAAGGGGCCGGCCGGCTCCCAGGTGACCCTGAGCAGCCTGGGCAACCAGACGCGCGTGCTGCTGGAGGAGCAGGCGCGGCACCTGCTGAACGAGCGGGAGCGCGCCACCATGGCCTACTACCTGGAGGAGTACCGCGGCGGCAGCGTCTCCGTGGAGGCCCTCGTCATGGCGCTGTTCGAGCTGCTCAACACCCACGCCAAGGTGGCTGCCCCCCTCGGGCAAGGGAGAGGCTGCGGGGGGGGGGGGGGGGGAAGGCTGGGGGGGGGGGTGCGGCTGGGCCTGGCCGCAGCTCTCCAGGGCTCTGCATCCTTCCTGCCTCCCGGGGTCCCCCCTCCTTTTCTAAGAGCCCACAAGGAGTCAGGCCTTGCTGAACCCTGGGCAGAGATGAGTGACCAAGATGGTCCCCTGCCCGGAAGCCAGACTCCTGGGGAGACAGTCAGTCAAAGTCTCCTGCGATCAGGGCCCTAACGAGCACAGTGGCTTTTACTTCTCATTTGGAATCATCTGGGTTGCTTTTAAAAAGCAGTGCTGGGCACTGGCCCGTGTCCTAAGTGGTTAGAGCGTTGCCTGCACACCGAAGGGTCGCAGGTTTAATTCCCGGTCAAGGGCAGGTACCTGGGCTGCGGATTCCCACCCTGTTTACCCCTCTCCCCCTGTTCTGGGCACCTGCCAGAGGCAGCCAATCAATGTTCTCTCTCTCCCTCCGATGTCTCTCTTTCCCTCTCTCTCCCATCTTCTGTCTCTGAAAAAGCAATGGCAAAAGTATCTGTGGGTGAGGAGCTAAGAAAACAGCCACGGTTGGCCTGGCTCACTCTGCAGGCACTTCTGTGGGTGGGCGTGGCCACCAGCAGTTCTGACAAGAACCCACTGGGGTGGAAGTCAGGTCCCGAGGCTGCACCAAGGAAGAAGAGACGGACCCACGGGGAGGGGGTGCATTTGGGAAGACCTCACAGGCAGTGCAGTTCGGAGGGAAGCAGGGGGAGGGGCTTCAGTGTGTTCAGGTTGCAGTCATGCGTGCTGCGGTGCCCGGGAGGAGAGCTGGAGGATGCTGGGCCAGTGCCAGGCCAGGGTGTCTGGACTTCCTCCTGAGGGCAGCGGGGAGCCACTGAGCCAAGGTTGCAGGCAGGTCATGTGGGGTAGCAGCAGCCCTCCCACCTGCTGGTGGGGCTCCCTGCTCAGTGCCCCACTTGTCCCCGCTCCCCAGTTCTCACTTCTCTCCGAGGTGAGAGGCACCATCTCTCCCCAAGACCTGGACCGCTTTGATCACCTGGTGCTGAGGCGGGAGATCGAGTCGATGAAGGCGCGGCAGCCCCCCGGCCCCGGGCCCGGTGACACCTACTCCATGGTCTCCTACAGCGACACGGGCTCGTCCACAGGCAGCCACGGCACCTCCACCACCGTCAGCTCGGCCAGAGTGAGTGTCCCTGCCCGTCCTGGCACAATGGCCAGAGGGAAAGTAAAGATACAGTCAGCCCTCAGTATCCACAGGTTTCCCATCCGTGGATTCATCCGGCCAGGGATGGGAAATAATTTGGAAAAAGAAATTCTAAAAAGCCCCCAAATGCAAAACTGGACTCTGCCGTGCATCAGGCACGAGGCAGGATTCGTGGGAATGAAGCAATGCCCAGGCACACACTATTGTAAGCCTATATGCAATACTACACCCTTGGACGTGAGCATCCAAGGATTTGGTATTCATGTGGGGTCCTGCAACCAGTCCCCCCACGGATACTGAGGGGCGGCTGTACTGGCTTTGGAGTGAGACCCATCGGGTTCAAATCCTAGCACCACCTCTTGCCAGCCCTCTGCCTGCCATTCTGAGCCTCAGTTTCTTCACCTGTAAAAACCTCATCATAGTCGAGGGCTGGCTTCGTGCCAAGCATGGGCTCTAGGAGAGAAGAGATATGGCCCTGGCCTCAGGGGGCTCACAGTCTGGGGGGGCGGGGGGTTGGGCTGGAGGAGAAAGAAAAGATCATAGGTAGTGAGACAGGTAGGAAAAATAATGATAATCGGCGGGGACACTCACAGCAGAGGGGTGGTGATTTGGGTTTCACCCTGTTCTCATGAAGCCCCACACTCAGCCTGATTTGCTCCTACACTCTCCAACCCCCCTCCCCCCGAAGAGCATGTGGTCCATCTCAGGGCTCAGCTCTGCCCCCAAGATGCTCGGAGGCAAATTCGTCCCAGGAGGCCTAGCGAGGAAGGGGCAGAGGCAATGGATGGCTGTCCGTTGCAGGAAAAACCCAGTCATTGCTGCCCCTGGCGGGGTGAGCGGGAGAGCCAGGAGGGAGGTTGGGAGATCTGACTGGGCTCCATACTCTCCTTTCCTGTCGGATCTTCCCTCACCGCTCTCCGTGCAAGGGAGGGGATGGTCGAGTTGCCTATTGTTCCCAGATGGTGACATGGCAACTCTTGCAGGTGGAGTCTCAGTCAGACTGGGGACCTTGTCCTCTGCAGGAGCTGGAGCTCCGAGGGCGCAGTGATGTGCAGGCTGCGGACACAGGTGGTAGTGGGCACAGAGGGGCCCACAGCCACCAGGAAGCAGCCTGCAGGGCACATACCTTCCCCTCGAAGATCCCAGCTCCCAGCTCAGCCTGGCTTTTTTTTTTTTTAAGCTCTGGGTGAACTCCTCCTCCTCTGCCTCCTCCCCCTCCCTCTGCCACCTTTATCCCCAGGGGTCCTTATCCCTTCCTGGGGCGACCCCGGAAGCTGCTGTGCATTCCTGTAGGCCCTGGATGTGGTTTCGGGGAGGTGACACCATGTTTTGGGATGAGCAGGTTACTCTGGGGCAGGGAAGAGCTGTCCCCACCTGCGTACACTCTGATGTGCCCTGATGATTGATGTCCACATGAGGCTCAGGGTACCAAAACCTGAGGTCAGGGGGATTGCAGGCTCCAATTCTGGGGTGCTGGGCCTGGGTGTGTTCTAGCCTGGGAGGTGGAAGATTCAGGTTTAGCCCTGGTTTCTCTGGGCCTCAGTTTCCCATGTGTAAAACGGTCGGACATTGTTGCTAGCGCTGGCCACATAGCCCGAGGCCCTGAGGGCAGATTAGGCTTCGGGACTGTAGGAGCCAGGGTGACTGTTTTGCTTGGGAAGGGTTTTGGGGTACAGTGACCTTATCCCAGCCCCCGCTCAGCATTGGCTGGCAGTGACCTTGTCTCAGCCCAGAAGAGTGCTGCCCTTGGCTAGTCTAAGCCACAGGTGTGGCAGTTCACCCTGCCCTGCCAGAGAGACCCTGCAGATTGGGCATCCTGGTGAAGGCAGACTTCAGAAAGGCCATGAGCAGGAAGCTTTGGGAGAAAGGATGGAAGGGGTCCCCAAACTTCTGAGATGTGAGTAGCTATGGAAGTCTCTGACCCACCAGGTAGCACATGCATGTCACATTAGGACTAACCAAGGCCAGGGTGAGCTCTCAGAGATGGATTCTTGTTTATTTTTATTTTTTAATTGAGCTTAGAAAGAGGATGGAGAGCGAGAAATGTAGATGAGAAAAACATTGATTGGCTGCCTCCTGCACGCTCCCTACTGGGGATCAAGCCTGCAACCTGGGCACCTGCCCTGACCAGAATGGAGCTGGGGACCGCTTGGTTCATGGGTCAGTGCTGAACCACTGAGCCGCACCGCCAGGTTCAGAGATGGAAGATTGCCCAGGCAGGAGAGGCAGCGTGGAAAGGTCACTTCGCCCCTCAGTGCCTCAGTTTCTCTCCTTGCATTGGAGCTGCTTTCCCCAGCTGTTGGAGGATGCAATGATGAGCACCTCCCTGCTGGCGCCACCACCCCAGAGATGCTGCCCACAGCTCGAGGGCAGGTGAAGCCCCAGTTCTTTCCTCCCCTTCCCAACCTGGCTGGGAAGACCCCCCTGAGGATTTGCACCCAGGGCCTTGCAGACACATGAAGGCTTCTGGAAAGCGCTAGGCTGGGGATCTGCCACCCTCTCTAACCTGCATCCCCCCCAGGGGCCCTCCACATGCACAGCCAGGTCTCCTTTCCTCAGACTCTGAGCTTCCCTGCTGCACAGGCTTCGACCTCCTGGAAGTCCAGGTTTCTTCTGATCAAGTCTTCTGAACAGGGTCCTCCTTCGGGCTCTCCCTCTCATTAGCAGGTGTGACCTTGAACAAGTCACTTCCCTTCCCGAGCCTCTTGTTTTTTTCCATCTGCCAAATGGGAATAATGACTGCAGCGCCACCTGCTGGGAAGTCCCAGGATTGCCCCAAGGTGAACGATCCTCTCCTGAAGGTCCTTCTTTCTGGAGGACAGGTGTCATTTCTGCAGAGCAGTGAGGTTTCCTTCAAGCAGGCAGGCAGAGTGAATGTAGCCTCAGGGCCTTTTCTCCGCCATCCTTCCATTTTCTCTGTCCAAAGCCTTCAAAGCAAAAAAAGAGAATCGTGTTTATTTTGCCTGTGTGTGTGTGTGTGTGCATGCCTGCACGGGTTTGGGGGTTTGTCTGTGCCCACCCCATCCCTAATATTTATTTGATGCACTTTTCTTTTTGCCTTTTGCCCATCCTCTCTCCCCAGGAGCGGCTGCTGTGGCTTATAGACCTGATGGAGGTACCGTCCATTGGCCTGGGTGGGGCTTTAGGGGTCCCTTAGTTGGGGCAGAGGTTGAGGGTTGTGGCCCTTCCCACCTGTCACCTCCTTTTGTCTGCACTCATCCCCGGAGGGCTCTGGGGTTCTTCTTGGTGCTCACTCTCTCTCCCCAGGTTTTCTCAGGCTCTGCCATTCCTGGCTGTGTGACCTTAGGAAGTGGTTCCCCCTCTCTGAGCTCAGCTTTGGGAGATGTAAAACCAGGTGGTAATTTCTATGCTGTGCAGCTGTGCGCAGGCCTCCGGGCCTCTTATATGTCAGACACTGTCGGCCTGGATGTTCTCTGTCCCACTTTGCACGGCCTGGCAGCCTCCGGTGGGTTCTTTGGCCCTTGGTTCACATGCCACCTCTTCTGAGTAGACTTCCCTGATTCTCTCCAGACCCTTAGCCTCTGGCTCCTCCAGCACCCTGGACTTCTCTTCATCGTGGCTCTTGTCTCCTTATATTTTAACCAGAGGCCCAGTGCATGGATTCATGCACATGGAAAGTAAATTAATTAGAAGGTGGCCGGCGGGGCAGGACTGGGCAAGATGGGCCAGACACGCCCTGGAGCCAACCTTCCATGGTCCCTCCTGGCCCAGCGGCACCTGGGGCAGTGCCAGGGCTCCACAGGCGTCTGCAGAGTGAGTGGGGTCCCTGCGACAGGTGAGGTCCCTCAGCCTGGCCTGCGAGGATCGGGCCAAAACTGGCAGTCCGACATCCCCCATGGGTCCGGAGTGCGAGAGGGCACTCTGCCAAGTTGCTGTTGCTCAGCAGCTCCTGCGTTGAGCGTCTGCCCCCTGGTGGTCATTGCGTCATAGCTACTGAATAGTCATTGGTCGGCTGGTTGGTGGTCGCTTAGGCTTTTATACATATCGATCATCTGTACCAGCCTGGTCTGTTACCCACCTTGACCTTGGGCTGCTTGAAGGTGGCGACTGTATCCCAGAGCTTGGTGCATACTTGGGCCTTTCTGTATTAGTAGCTGGCATTTGTTGAGAGTTTTCCACTGGCATCAGGCTCTCCAGTCATACCTTCTTTGACCCTCCCAGTAACTAGTAGACACTGCTACGAGCTCCATTTGACAGAGACGCTCTGAGAGGAGAAGCGACTTGCTCCCTGCTGCTCCGCGTTGCTCAGCCCGGGAGTGGTAGAGTCAGGGTTCACCCTGGGCCTGCTGGCCTCTGAGCTGCTGCTGTGAACCCCTGTGGCCTGGCTGTGATGCCTCCTGGAGGAGCCCACCAGCTGCTTGTTAACATTATCCATCTGTCTGTCTGCCTGTCTCTTCCTCCCTCCCTCCTCCTCTTCCTCCGTTCTGTTAGCAGTGCTGACTGGTGCTCGCTATGCGCTGTACACAGTCCTAGGTGCTGGAATACAGTACAAACAACAAAGAAACACTTTCCACAGTGGGATTTGGGGTCATGCTGGGCGTAAGCGAGATAACAACTGAAAGGCACAATACAAGTGGTAAATGTGCTAAAGGGAAAAATAGGCAGGAAGGGGGTTTGGGACAGGGTTGGCTGATCAGAAAGGGACCCCTGAGTACTGACGAGAAGGGGTTGGGGAGATATCCATGCCCATCGCCCCCTGCTGGGAAGAGTACTTCAAACAGGAAACAGTGGGTGCTCCCTGAGGCAGGAGGGGGCCTGCAGTGTCCGAGCCAAGTCCAGGGGCCATGAGGCTGGAGCAGGGTGCGTGCAGGGAAGGGCTGTGGCAGATCGTTGCTGAGGACTGGACGCTGACTCTGACTCTGAGATGGGAGCCGCTGGCAGACACGTGGAGGCTGACATGGCCTGGCTTAGCTTGAATAGATGCCTCTGACGGCAGAGAATGGACAAGGTGGGTTTGTACAAAGAACAGGGTCAGTCCCGGGGAGGCCTGGGGGGTTGTGCAGCCTGAGCTGCTAAGGGGAGTGATGCCGAGCTCTCTCTGCTGCCTGGCTAATCCTGGCCTGGGTGTCCTGGGAACCCCCTCCTTCCACCCATGGCAGGGTTCGGACTGGGCACCTCCTGCTGCCTGTGTGGAGCCACGGGACAGAAACGCCTTCTTCTGGAAGCCCTCCTGCAGGAGTACAGAGCACAGCCCCATCCTGGTGTCAGGAGCCCCACAGCCCCTCTGCTCTGCCCCTACCACACTGTGTGCCCTTTACCCCCTGTCGGCCTCAGTCTCCCATCTGTTTGACCAAGGCAGACACCCCCACCCCCAGGCTCCTCTCTCTCAGATTCCTCTCTCTGTGGGGAGATGCTGGGAAGCACTCAGGCACTGAAAGGAATGGGAACTCTATGTTCCCACCATGTTTCTGTGCATCCGGATGAGGCTGCAGCATGACTCCAGACTGAGCCTGAAAAATAATGTGTACTCACCACGGGATAAGTGCCGGGCCCTGGTCGGCAACAATGCCGTGTATTAGCGAGCATTGGCTGAAGCAATGCTGAGTAACAAACAGCCCTCCAATCTGGATGAACAACGGCCTACAACATTTCCTCCTTATGGCCCAAGTCCCTGACCTCATGGAGCTCACATCAATACCTCCCTAATATGCCTGTCAGTGCTCCAGCCTCTTCCAGGGTTTGTCTCCCCAGGTAAGCAGGGGGAGGTGGTGGGGTGCAGGCAGGCACCACATCTTTCTCCTGTCTGTGTCCCCGGCGCCAGCCCAGGGCCTGGCACAGAGTGGGAGCCCAGGAAATGTGGAGCAGACACTGAAATGATACCGCACTCCCAGCCACTCAGGATTCTCTTCTAACTTTCCAGCCCCCGAAACGTTCCTCCTTGTCATAGGAAAATGTCCTTCGCCTGGCACTCGGACAGGCAGAGAGGCAGGCGACTGGCTCTCGGTGACCCAGATGCCCCAGACGGTTGCCCCAAATGGAGCCAGTTTCCATTCGGCCCGGATCCTGGCTCAGGCTGCCCGCTGATCAATCCCAGGTCAGCCGAGGCTCCCTCTGCAGCCTTTTCCCTCAACCACAGCCATCGATCAATGCAAACCAGATGCAGCCCTCCCCCGTGGACAGATTGGGCTTAATTCCCAGGCGCCTAATAGGGACAGAGCCCTGGAGTTTCTGCTGCCTCCGAACAGTATCGTTCTCCTCCCAGCAAGAAGTCGGCCCGCAGAGCTGAGTGCAAGAATGGCGGCCTGCCGGGCAGTTTGAGTTCTTCATCTCGTGCAAACAGGCCTGACAATGCATGGGATCTGCAATCCCACCCGTGACTCTCCTGACCAGCAGGTGGCGTCAGCTCTGGGAGCCTCAGTTTCCACACGTGTATACTCGGCTGCAGGCCCAGCTCTCTGTGGCTTGTCCAGAGGACTCAGCGAGATCAGGAGTGGACTTGCAGGCGTGGAAGCTGATTGTATTGCTCCTCTAAAGGCTGGCAAAGGGCACTGCGAGGAAAAGGGTGATAGAGGTCGCGGCCAGCCTGGCACACATGGAGCAGATGCCATGGGGAGTGTGGGGTGCAGCTGGGACTTGCACCCGCCTTAACCACAGCCCCTTTCCCCCTGGATTTTAGAGGTTTTGCATGCCCAGCCTCTGCCTGGAAGGGGCTCCCTGGGCCTGTTGGGTGAACCCCTACCTCTAAAAGCCTTACTGCCCTTCTCGCCCTGCAGGAAGGTGAGAAGGGGGTGCAGGGGTGGCTGTCAGCCTTTTTGCTGCATCAGCCTCTTTGCTCATGGCCTCCATGCCCCTCCTCATCCAGGCTAAAGGAGAGTGGAGAAGCTCAGGCCTGTCTCAGACACCAGGGTGAGCAGAAGAAACCCATCTATTGACTCACTCACTCACTCACTCAGCGGGCTTCTGTGAGCGCTTCCTGCATGCCAGACTGAGCCAGACTGAGCCAGACTGAGCCGGGCACTGTAGCCGTGAGCAAGACACCGCGCCTGCCCTCCTGAAGCTTAGCAAGCCCACTGGAGAGGCAGCCTTAAATCACCCACAGAATTCACACGCTGATAAGTGGTGGGAGGTGGTGTGAGAGCCTGGGATGGGGCGCTGACTCCACCCCACCTGACAGGGGACCCCACCTGTCAGGTTCTCTTTTTCTCTCGTTCCCACTCCTCCCTCTCTGGCTCCCCTGTGACCTTGGGGAGCCTTTGTGACTTAGTGCTCAGCCTTCCACCCACCCCAGGCCTCTCCCTGTGCATCTTGGGGCAGACGTGGTGCGGGGGGAGCCTGTGGTCCCGCCATCAGAGTAAAACAGCCTGAAGAACAAAGGGCTGAAAATAGCACCTTTATATAAGCCCTCCCTCCTCCCCCCAATTGTAAGGAGGGAAGGAGGCCTAGAAACCAGGGAACTGGGCTGGAGGGAAGGGAGACGAGGGAAGGGCCTCATTTTGCTGAGGTGGCACTTCAGCGATGCCACCATTTTCAGGATCAGGAGTCCACGTGGCAGAGGCTGGCACAGGGGAGTGCCCTTATTACTTCATTTCATTTTGTCTCCGGCTCCTGGGATGTCCAGGCCCCGATGGGGCTAATACAGACACAATGGTGGTGTGTGTGTGTGTGTGTGTGTGTGTGTGTTTCTCTCTGAAAGGAAGGGAATTTTTGGAGCCGTCACAGCTTGGAGGCCGAAAGAGATGGGGCAGCAGGTGCCGAGGGCATCCTGGCCCTCGTGGGCAGCAGTCTGGACAGCAGACCTGAAGTGAGACAGCTTCCTGCCCATCCTGGCTGTGTGACCTTGGGCAGTTGGCCTTCCCTCTCTGAGCCTCAGGCACCTCCGGTTGGAATGGGTGAAAGATCCCCCTGGGTCTGATCCTCCAGCTGGGCACTGGCCTCAGTGGGTGCAGGAGAAAAGGGACCCCAAGAAGCTGGGGCGGGGGCGTTGGCTAAGATGCTCATGCTGACTCCCTGTGAGCTCTGACCTTGATCCTCCTCGCGAAGCCTCTCCCCCCAGCCTTTCTGCTGACGCATCCCCGGCTCTTCGCCTGCTGTCTGCAGCTATTTCAGAGGCACAAGGAACATGGCTCGGGGACTCGGGGCTCCTGAGCGTCTGGATTCGGCAGATGGAGTCTGGCGGGGCAGGGCTCCGACCCGTCTGCCGCTCGCTCCACTCAGGCCTCCCTCCCAGGGCTGGCCATTTGTCCTGCTCCTCCCTCCTCCCCTTCCGCCCTCCATCCCTGCCTTCAGGCTCGCTCCAGAATCCCATTAAGGGCAGAGCCTGGCTGAGACCAGGGCCAACCCTGGCTGTGCTCTCTCTCCATCCAGAGAGAGCCACTCCTGGGGCCCTCTAGTTCCTACAATATCCAGTTCTGGGTCAGGTGACGGCTGCATTGGGTTTGGGGTCCCCCTGAGAGGGGTTAGAAACTTGATCTGTGAAATGGCTGTGTGACCTTGGACAAGCCACTGCCCTCTCTAGACTTATATCTAGAACATGTGCACTGAGGAAATTGTAGTGCCTGTCTCACACTGAGACTCTAAGGAGCTCATGTCAGTGAAGTGCCTGGCACACAGTAGGTCCTCCGGCTTGCAGTTCTCTGACCTCCTTCTCAGAGAAAGTCACGCCTCCCCTGTACGCTCAGCACACATGCTTGTTCTCAGGCTCTGGGTTCTTCTCCCTCTCACGGGCCCTCTTCCAGCTGCCAGCCCCACCATGGGTCCCGAACAAGGCCTTTGGAGTAGCTACAGTGTGTGTGGCCCTCTGCTTGGTGTTGGGGACGCAGTGGCCCACTCATCTTTCCTCTCCCCGGCCTTCCGCATTAAGTCAAGGCCGCCTACTAAATACTTGTTGAGTGACTAAGTGACGGCCGCAAGTTCCGAATGGATCAGGACAGGAGAGAATCCTGAGGCTTGGTCCCACCAGGACTGCCACTGAGTCTCCAGGGTGGCTGCAGGTGACAGTGCTACAGTGGAGGGTGGTGGAGACCCCTCCTGTCTTGGCGGTAGGCGTGTCCCAGGCTTCTGACACTCCTCGCGTCTCCTGCTGAGGTCAGGATTGTGACTGCCAACCCTCGGGGGGTCAGTGCGTGCCCCAGCCCCACCTCGCCATTCACCTTAACGGGCTGGACTGTTCCAGGGAGCACTGGGCGCGTTGCATCCCGGCGTTTGGCCGGGGGTTGTGGGGGGCGGCTCCGGCTTCCTTTCCCATCCAGGTGTCTCTATGGGATTCAGTTTCTGAGGCACATTTGCAGGATCTCAGACTTCCCCTGGTATGTTGTGCCGGGCTGTGTTCTATGCATTTTTCAGGTGTGACTGTAGCGACCCCATGAGGGAGGGGCTGCTGTGACCCAGTTTTACAGAGGAGGAAACTGAGGCACAGAGCAGTTCAGTGGTTTGCCCACCACCAGTCAGCGGAAGCGGCACAGCTGGGTGTGACCTCGAAGAAGCCAGAGCCGGTGTCACTAGTCAGTGGGCGAGAGAGCCCCCTCATCGCTCCACCTCCCCGGGGAACCCCCACCCGTCCTGGCATCACTGAGGCTGTCAGCAGCATCTTCCTGGGAGGCGGTGTGAGGGGTCGGGGCTGGAGAGAGCAGGCACTGGTTGGGGGAGCCTCAGCTTTGCTGGGAAAGGGGGGTTGGTTCCAGCCTGATTTTGCACGAAAGGCATCATGGGACCAGATGAGAGGAGCCCTGGGGGGGAGAGGCTCAGAGCCAGGAGGGCCGAGCATCTTGCCCGTTGGTGGCTTCCCATGGGGCCGCTGTGACCGCGTGCCCTTGGCCCGCCCAGAATGCTCGAGCTTCGGCAGGATCCCTCGAGATGGGATCGGTGAGGATGACCCCGCGCCTCTGCCCCGGGAGGCAGGGAGTCAGGCACCTTCCATCCCCTCCCACTGCCCTCGCCCTCATCCCCGCCGCCGTGCACGCTGCCCAGGGTGACAGCGGGAGCCACCTCATCCATCCCTGCCTGCTTCGGCCTCCTCCGCGTGACAGCCAGAGCGATTGCTGGTTCATTTACTCCTGGTCCACTTGTGGATGCACTCATCTGCTTAATGAATATTTATCAAGCGGCCGCTGTCCTGAGCACGGAGGCAGGGTAGGGACCAGGTTATTACAAATCCTGCCTCTTAGGAGTTTTTATCCTACTGGCAAACGATGAGCACATTAATAGCAAAACATCAGGTGGTGATCAGTCTTCTATAGAAAAACAGGGCAGGGTTAGAGCAGGACACGTGTGTGTCTGTGTGTGTCTGTGTGTGTGTGTGTGTGTGTGTATGGGGGAGGGGAGAGTCAGGGGTGCCGTTTTAGACAGGGCTGGTCCAGGAAGGCCTCGCTGAGTCAGAGCTAAAGGAAGTGAGGGAAGGAGCCCGGAGCCCTGGGGCAGAGGGAGCAGTGGGTGCAAAGGCCCTGAGGCAGGACCGTTCCCATCCGTTGTGAGGAGGAGTAGGAGGAGCAGGATGAGTGCAGAGTTTGGAATTTCCTCCCAGCAGGAAGGAAAGGCCTGAAGGCTTCTGAGCTGGGAGGGACAGTATCTGACTTGTGTTCCAAAGATTACATCTTGGCCGCTGGGTGAAGACTAGTGGCCCATGCAAAGGAGAAAAAATAAGCCGGGGGTGGGAGCTTGTAATTTTGGGTGGGGGGTCGTAATTCAGTAAGGTCTTAAAGGAGGTGAGCGAGTTGAGCGTGCTTCGTGAATAGAAGGATGTTCCAAGGAGAAGGAACAGCTAGCTGTATGGAGGCCCGCCCTGCCTGCGTTGTCCTAGAGTGGCTGGAGAGAAATGGTGCAAAGGGGAACTTCACGGAAGGCAAACTTGACCTGTGTCTCCCTGGCAACCCACTGCCCTCAGGGCCAAGGAGCGCTGTGCTTGACTCCTGGGGAACCGCCGGAAGATTCTCAAACATCCTCTGGCCTTTCTGCTTTATGTATGCCCTACCCTCTGAAACACTCATCTTTCCCTGCTTTGTCCAGCTGACTCACAAGACTCAGCTTTCATCCGTGCTCACTCCTCCAGGAAGCCTTCCCTGATGACCCTTCCCCCACTGCAGTATATGCCTGTGCTCCCTCCCTCTGTGCACAGTGTCCTCTGTGCTTGCTTGTGTCAGTCCCACTGTCTTTAAGCAGCTGAAGGCAGGGGTGGTGTCTGAACTCCTCTGTGTCTCAGGCCCTGTCTGCGTGGAGCATGGAGGTGGCGGGGTCAGCATTGATCTCTGCACTTGAGCATTGAGCTAGGAGTTGGTCATGAGGCTTTGCCATCCGGGTTCTGTGAGGTGGAG
>PVJN01017982.1:0-15705 GCA_004026805.1 Lasiurus borealis
ACTGCCTATTTAGGCCCGATCCTACTGGAATTGGGCCTACATGGGCAGTCGGACATCCCTTGAGGGGTTGCAGATTGGAGAGGGTGCAGGCTGGGCTGAGGGAACCCCTCCTCCCCTGTGCACAAATTTCATGCACCAGGCTTCTAGTCTATAATAAATAGAAGTGGATAAAACATCAGAGACATGAGTGGAGTGTTAAATAGTAAGGTTACTTTTTGGACATACTTTTCTGAATTTATATGTCCTAATGAAGGTTGTTTCCTATGATAGAAGAGTGTATAAAATTGTTCATGATTGTTTAAAATTGTTTCCTTATAGTTGACTAATTCTCATAAATTTTTATGCCTAGTAAAATATACACATTATAATTTCAATCTGTACAAGTTATATTGCATTTATGGATTCTAATATGTATATATCATGAGCTTCCTATCCCTGCAGTAACAAGTTCTACAAAATTAATGGCTTGAACCCACACAAATTTATTATTATCTTTACAATTCTATAGATTAGAAGTCTTAATCAAGTCTCTCTAGGCTAAAATCAAGGTGTCAGCAGGGCAGCATTTCTTTCTGGAGGCTCTAGATGAGAATTCATGTCCTTATCTTTTCTGGAGGCTGTCCACATTTCTTGACTTATATCCCCTTTCTCCATCTTCAAAGCCAGCAACCTTGCTTTTCTCTGACCATTCTTCTGTAATCATATCCTCATCTGACTTCTGCCTCTATCTTCCACTTTAAGGACGCTATGATTACATTGTGATTATAACCCATCTACTGATTAACAACCTTAATTTGCTATATAACTTAACAGATTTATAGGTTCCAGGGATCAGAATGTGTTCATTGTGATTACATTGTGATTATAACCCATCTACTGATTAACA
The DNA here is from genome assembly GCA_004026805.1 of Lasiurus borealis. NCBI lineage: Eukaryota > Metazoa > Chordata > Mammalia > Chiroptera > Vespertilionidae > Lasiurus > Lasiurus borealis. Next base: position 887 of record PVJN01017982.1, read on the forward strand.
ACCTCATTTGCTATAAAACTTAACAGATTTATAGGTTCCAGGTATCAGAATGTGGTCATGTTTGGGGACCATTATTCTGCCTACCACACACATTTTTTTCTCACTTTATGATCTTTGCCATCAGGACATGTCTTACAATCAATGTGATATGAACACATTGTTTTATAGTTTAATTGGCAATGCTTTTCTTCCTTATTGGAACATAAAGTAATGGTGCTTACAATTGATAGTATTGAGACTTTTAATGTAACCTCAAAGTAATAAGCCAAATGAGTATAAGATCTAATTCTTTTTCTTCTATGTGAGTCATAAATCATACTTTCAAAATGATGTCAAAAGGGTTTCTAGAGAAAGATTAGTTAATTCTGTGATAGTCTCTGGAATTAATAATTACATTTTAAGATCATGAATTTTTAAAATTCAAGTTGACCATCTATCTTTGGAGATGGTAGCTGATTAAACTGACACCTCTCTTTATTAAAGATTTTAAGACAGCAGACCCTTGTAGACTCATCCTTGACCATAAATTTTTCCTTTGTAGTCTTTATCTTTGGGTGACACTTTGTAACCCTTTCCATCCAGAACAATGCCTGTTTTGATCAATTTTACAGTTGAGCCTGTGTCACTCCCAACGTGTGTGAACTCTGAACTTCACACTGATTGTTGAATGACCTTTTCTGTATTTGAATTGAGGCACCCCTACTGTCAGTCTGTGCTGTGCATCATTTCCCCATCAACCAGAGATACCCTTCCATAAAGACTCAGCTCTTTAAAAGAAAGTGCTAGAAGAAGCACAGGATTTCCTTGAGGACCAGGGAAGGAAGTGGACAATTGAAATTTGACTCCTCTTGGGGCTCTCTGATAAATGTGAGAGCACGTAAAATAAAGCTCATCTGATTATCATTACTAAAACATTTCATAAATATAAATGTTTTACACAAATCATTTTTCGAGATTCCTTTTTATTCTGAGTTTTGTTTGTTTTGTTTTGACACTAAAGAGAGTAAAATGACAACTTATCTTTGTCAATGTCAGGAGTGAGGCATGGGGCTTATACTTATGGGGCACCAATAAAGTGATGTGACCTTCTGTATCCTAACTCTCAACAACTAGAGATTTATAGGCAGTGATGTCTGCTTCTGGAGTCTAAATAAATGGCTGAAGAAGAATATGCTTCAGTAATAAAGTCTGAGTACCTGGTGGCAGCAGCTAATCCAAATGTTATAGAATCTTGGCAACCTCTGTGCCTACATTAAACCTCCAACTTTGAATTCGAGGGTTCATACCATTGAAGAGTGATGGATGGTTTATCAGATCGACTGTGCTGCTTCCAGCAACTAAAATGATCCTCTTTCCATTTAAAATTAAATCCATAGAATTTATTTATTTATTTTAAATCCATAGAATTTAAATACAAATTAAGTGTTTCTAATAGCAATGGTAGATAGCGAGAAATAAATAGTGCTAAGGGATAAGGCTGGTAATGATCAAATATAATTCACAAGAAAAGAGGGATTCCAGCAGACACAATGGGGATAAAAAGATGTTGAAGAGTCATTATTAACCAACAAATAATTTCTAGTCTTGTTGGCGAACATGTCTCTTTTGACATTTTTAAAGGGGTTCATTAAGTGGTAGGGAGTTGGTAGTTTGCTTACAACACTTATAGGACTTTTTTCCACCATTGGAAAATGTGTGTTGAGAGAATTAATTTAGTGACAAGCCAGATAAGGACATTAATAAAACTACTTGTAGCTGGATCATTATGCCTGTCATATAAAAGACCGTAAGTATGGTTTGCTAGACTATTGTATCTTTTTCTTCGGGGGACCACACTTATACCTCACTAACAATTCAAGTTTAGGATCATTTAGCTATTTGTGTTATACATCTCTGATAATTACACCCACACTAGCAAGTTACATGAATGCATTCCTAGGTATTTTGTATAAAAATTTCCCATCTCTCAACCTCAGTGCAGCAGAGGCTTTCCAGACCTGCCTGCCTTCATCCCACCTACTCCAAATTCTCTTCAATCCTTCCTTCACAGTGATGGGTTGGCTAACAGAATCACAGTTCCTCTGAATGGCCTTGAACAGGCCAAGGAGGGAAGAAATGAAAACAACTGAGAGGAAGGAAGAAAGCAATAGGACTGGGGGGAAAGAAGGAGAGCTAGAGAGAGACATTAGAGAGAGAGAGAGAGAGAGCAATAATGGAAGATAGGAGGAAAAAAGATAGATAAAAATTTGAGGGACAAGGGGGGTTTCCTGTGGCTACCTGGTTACAAAAATATTTTTTTGTAACTGGTAAATCACAGCAATATCAATTTCTTGTTAAAACTCTCCAGTGACTTGCCACCACACTTAGAATTAAATCCAAGATCCTTACTATGACCTACAAAACTTGACATGTTCTAGCTCTTAGATACCATTTAGAGACTAAAAACAATTCATCATTGCACAGTGTCTGTGGGTCAGGAATCAGTGTCTGTGGCTTGGCTTGGTGGTTTGTGAGGTTTCAGCCAGATGTTAGCTGATGCCAAAATCATCTGAAAGCTCAGGGAGGAAAGCTTGTTTGTAGAACCCATTTCCAAGGAGCCTCACTCAGTCAGCTGGCAGGTTGGTGCTGGCCATCTGCAGGAAGCCTCAGTTCCTCTGTATGTCAATTTTTCCAAGTGGTCTGGGCTTCCTCACAACCTAGCAGCTGCCTTCCAATTGTGAGCATCATTGGAAAACAAGAGGGAAGGAGGAAGGGATGGCAGGAAAGAAACAGTGGAGGGAGGGAAGAAGACAAAGACAGAGATTTGAAACCAAACAGAAACTATTGTTTTACTACATAGCCTTGGAAGGCACATACAGTCACTTCTAACATTCTCCACTGGTTGGGACAATCCCAAGCTTCTCCCCTGATTCAAGTAGAGGGAACATAGAGCCCTTCTCTTAATGGGTCACATTGTTAGAAGTACAAGTAGGAAGAGAAATATAGATATGGTCATTTTGGAAGAATATAATCCTCTGTGGTTGCATAGTTATAATAACTTTTATGTAACTGCTCAATCAGATCATATCAACCTGTCCAATACCTTCCATCAAATCCAAAATTCCTTACCTACAAAGCCTAGATAAAAATTTGGTCCTGCACTCTGAACCTCTTTTTTACCACTCTTGACCCACCCCATCCTTCTTCAGGCATGCTCATCTTTTTGCCACTTCTCACACATACCTACCTATCTCAGTGGTCAACAAACTCATTAGTCAATGGAGCCAAATATCAACAGCACAATGATTGAAATTTCTTTTGCGAGCCACATTTTTTAAACTTAAACTTCTTCTAACACTACTTCTTCAAAATAGACTCGCCCAGGCCATGGTATTTTGTGGAAGAGCCACATTCACGGGGCCAAAGAGCCGCATGTGGCTCGCGAGCCGCAGTTTGCCAACCACAGACCTATCTTATTCCCTCTGCCTTGATTGGTATTCTCCCAGATATTGACATGGTTTTGCTTCCTTGCTTCATTTGGGCCCCTGTTCAAAAGGTACCCACTGAGAAAGGTCTTTCCTGAGACCCCACACTAGGGTGCCCTTGCACATACTCGCTTTCTCTCTCTCCTTCTTCCTTTACCCCATTCTATTCTTGTCCAAGGTAACTCTCACTATCTGACATTATAGTGAGATTTTATATAATTATTCAACTATTGTCATAAATAAAAAATTTATAAATAAATAAATTATAAATAAATATTATATATCATAATTTTACATATATAAAATTATTAGGAGTGCTAAAATTGTTTACTTATGATAATAGTTGAATAATTCTCATGAATTGTATACCTAGTAAAATATACATATATACATGTATATATGTATATATCAGTATGTCATATTTATATAGTCTTACATTATATATTTATATGTCTATATCTATCTTTCTTCTTTTGCCTTCCATCAGAATTGTGAGCTCTATGAGGAATTCATTTTGTTTACCATTCTATCTCCAATTCACAGTACAGTGTCTACCCTCGAGTGTGAATCTGTGTGTGTGTGTTGTTGATTGAGAGAACACACACACACACACACACACGAATGGTAACTCTTTGTGAAGGTCATTTCTAAGTTGCTCTGATCAGTGGTGGCAACACTGTAATGAATGTGTCTGGGAAGAACACATTCTAATAGACAAAAGTGCACAGCATACGCAGATTCTTGGTGCTAAGAAGCATTCACATGACTGCATTCACAATGAGACCCAGTGTAATCTCTTCAGTCCTGAAGAAAGAATAAAAGCCCAAATGGTGTCTATACTGAACTATGTTAATGTAAATGCTGAGACTGAGATGTAATGACTTCTCATTTGTACATTCAAAATCTAATCCAGCCGTTTGCTTTTGAATTTGCTGATTGTTCTTGCCAAATCAATCATCTTTGAGGTTTCTGAAACAACCTAGCACTATTTTAATGATGACATATCAAAGGATTAAAAACTTTAAGATAGATAGACTCTATAATGGATTTCAAAGGCATGCCACTGTGTACAAGGTAAATTATACTGCTAATGAGATGATAGTTCAGACCTTTTCTGAAGGCCACCAGAATAAATCTAAGCATAATGCCTATGCCTGGTAATTTAAGAGTTAGGAACAGCTTGATTAGTGATGGCTGTGTTTACTACTGGAAACAGAGAGCATCAAGAAACCTCTGGACCATGTCTTCTCACTGCCCTATTGCAGCCATGCTAAGCAGCTCACCGTTCCAACCATGGCAGGCCATCTTACACCTGCATGACTATGCTAGCTATGTTTCTTCTTATGGGACCAACTCTTCCCTACAGCTCTTGGGCTTCACCTCCTCTCAGAGGCCTCTCAACCCATACTCACCCCAAAGTAGAACTTTGGGTGCTTCTTCTGTTAACTCCATGATATCCTATGCACATACCTCCTTGTGTGTTTATTGGACAATTTGCATGTGTGCCTTCTTGAGAGCAGAGTCTGGGTCATGTTGGTCTTTGTAGCCCAACATGTAGCTCTATTAACAAACCAATAGTTTTTACATGGGACACACTCAACAGGAGGATGTGAGGGATGGGCAAGCAGACAGACACATGCATGGACTTTCATAAGAGGGCTCTTAAAAGTCTAAAGGAAGATGCTGAGTCATCAGCATCCTGATACGATACTCACTGGGGAAAGGGTTGGTGGCTCTCTTCCTAGACTGTCACATTGAATATGGCTCCTGTCTATAAGTTCTGTGAAATAAGAATTCTCAAAACCACCCTTCAGGGACAGAGCTGCATGACATGGGGTCTGGCCAGCCCAGCATGTACAAGGCAGAGATTGCCCATGCAATGATTTTTCCCTAAGCTGCTACATAACCATTTAAACCCTGAAAACCTCTGCACTGCAAAACAATGGGGCAATTTAATCTGGTTTAGTTGGATAGCAATCATTCAGACATTAACAATAGAGTCTTAGGTGAGTAAACTTTAGTAAATGGCATCTGAAAGCAAGCTATTATCAGGAAGAAAAATGTTACTCTTCAGTGCTTGAGTGAAAGCATGTACTGTGTACTTATAAGATTTGCTAAGGGGATTTCTAAAGAATACATTATATAAGAATATATATACTTAAAGTAAATTGTTCTTTTAGATTTTTTAAAGTTAGAATTACATATACATTTTTATTAAAAGCTCTATTTTTCCATTGAAAATATCTATAATAATAAAAGCTTAATATGCTAATTACACCAGACAGCTGAACAACATTCTGGATGAACCTGGGGCTAGAGGGCCAAACCCTTTGCACAAATTTTGTACATCAGGCCTCTAGTTTTTATATAAAATGTTATTTAAAAGCTATCTATTTCAATGGAAAGTTTTGTTATTGTTCTCCAAGATGTGTTGCATTATTCTTACTTGGGAAAAAAAAGAATCTCTCATATTCACCCATAGCATTTGGTTGGTACCCTTCTTTAGCTATCTTTTTTACCAGGTACAGAATATAAGTGTGAGTCTTTCCTTTATTAGGACGTAAGTCCCTGCTCCTATTTGTTTGTTTTTTACAGCAAGGCCTAGACAGGACTCTGCACATGTTAGGTGCATCATAAACATTTCAATGAATTACCAATCAAATAACTTGATGCAGAGGGTTAATTGTCCTCTTCTGCTTCCTAACTTGGCACCCCCTCTGGAAACAAATCGATCTCGCGATTCCATCATCCTACAGAATGGTTTTCTGAGCATTATCTTCATTCCTCAATAGTCAGCCATTGCTCAATGCATTGGCCTTGCCATCAAAGAGCTCCAGTAGGAAGAATGGGTGCTACAGAAGTAAATAAAGGTGCTGTCTGCGTGCGGACAGAGAGTCCTACTAGAGGTGGGATTGTCAAGGAAGCATCTTTGAAGAGGTGATGTTTGAAGCATAGGACTTGAGAAATAACACACAGTGCAGACAAATGGGGTCCCTGGTGTCTCTCCCCAGAACCTTTCTCATTATCAAAGGTAATTCTGTCCTGAATTTATATTTGTCACTTTCATGCATTTGTTTTTAGTTTTATTCCAAAATATAGATACCTATTCCAGTATCTCCTATTTTCAAATTTTATGTCAGTGGTATCATCATCTTTATATAATAAGAACCAACAATTTACTGGGCACTTAAGTTATGCCACTGTTATAAACATTATGCTTATATCAAGCTAGTTCATCCTCACAACAACTCAATGATGTGGGTACAATTGTTACCCCATTTTATTAAGAAAGAAACTAAGGCTTGAGTTTTTAGTTTGTCCAAAGTTTCACAGGTAAGTGGGAGGGCTCAATCCCAGGCAGTCTGGTTCCAAAGTCTGAATTTTTTCCTTGGCTTTTCTAATTAATTTTATTAATGAGAATCACTTTGTTTTTTCTGTGAGAGTGAAAAAAACAAACAAATAAACAAAACCCTACATTTCTATCATAGGACAGAAGACTGAGAATATTTTCTAGATATTTCACATTTGAAGTGGTTTTCCTTCCTCCTTCTTTAACTGATGACTGTAGATTCACATGCAGTTGTAAGAAATAATATAGATAAATTCCTCTACCCTCTTCCCAGTTTCCCCAGTGGTAACATTGTGCATAGACTATAGTACAATATCACAATATTATATGACATTGATACAGTCCACTTATTTTATCCTGAGTTCCTAATTTTACTTTTCTCAACATTACCAAAAATGTCCTTAGCTAAAGACAAAGTCTTTCATTCGACAACTAGAAATAAAAGATTTAAAAGGGAAATCTTTGGTTTAGATAAAAATTTAATGTAGATGAATTTCAATGAAAGGATAATGGATGGGGTATTTGGCAGATCATTCTTTAGTGACTGGTATCAGAGCATTCTTAAGCTTTGAGAGAAAGGAGAGTTGGCACAGGGAGAGGGGGGCAGGCTAAGGGGACAAGATGGTGAACACATAGATGAACACGTTACCATATTGGGCCATAATTGTCTCCTGCTGGATGGGGACAGTGACAGGCAGTGTACTGAGAGACTGCTGTTGAATACTTGCACTGGCTTTTAAAACCAGCTCCCTAAGCATAATGCAGCACAAGGTGAGGTGGAAGGGAATTGATTTAACTATTAGATTTGCACTTGGCAGAGGGTCCTCATCACATCTAGAGTATTTGCATCCTTATTCAGAGCTGCACACTCATTCCCTCCTCTAATGTCTGCTGAGGACACAACCTCACTCCATTTCCGCTCCAGCAGTGAGTCCCACTTCTCAGAAGAAAACGTGGCTTAATGGATTCAGGACTGGAGTTTATGAAATTCGCTTTTAAGTATCTACCATTACATTGATAGCATTCCTTTTCTTACAGATTCTAATTAACCATTATGATCTGTATAGTAAATGTGGGGTGCAAAATACATTTGTAAACCATTATTTGAAACAACATCATGTTAGGCTATTACATGAAAATGGAAAACCTGAAAATGTTTCCATACAATTTTTAATTAATAAAATGAGGTGGGTCACTAAGAAGGGAAAATGGTGGCAAAGAGGTACAACAGCAGCACCTAGTTTTAACAGAGAAATATATAATAAGCAATTAAATCCATACCATACCAGATGCCTTAACAGCAGCTCTGGGAATCCCATCTTTTCAAGGAACTAATCGTGTTTGGAAATAAAAGGAAAGAATTTGGAGGTGAACAGTTGTCATTTGCTGTGAGATGCACTAAAATGTATCCCCTCCACCTCAGATTAAAACATCATTGACATTCACAGGAGGTCCAGGCTGTGCAGCCCACACCTGGCGGGTGCAGAACAGAGCAAGCACAGCAGCTCAAAACAGGCATTTCCCGCACGTCTGTCTGTGATGTTAGGGGCAGATTCACCAGTCACCTCCCATAACCTACCTTTGCTCCTGCAAGCTTTCAACAGGCTGTTCTTTGGAAATGATTGCACAGTTATTGTTTACAAAACCAACCCACTCCCATGGTGAGATTTATTTCTGCAGGAGTCAAATCTTACATTCTAACTAGCAGAGCAAAGACCTGTTGTCATGGCAACCGCTCCCATTTCTCTGGGCTGGCTCTGCAGTTCACTTGCATGGAGACGGGGCTTGACAAAGATGCAGAGGGAAAGGGTAAAAGGAAATCAGACATGGCTGAAATCCATTTTTCTGAGCAATATTGATGATCACTGTTAATTTTATGTTGGGTGGAAATTGACCTATAAATACTGGACCCTAATAAAACCTTCCCATACTGGGAATGGAGGGGGGATTCCTAAATGTGTTTCAGAAGCCATTGAAGATATCCCAAAGGGTTTCCATTTTGCCAATAAAGAGGATCATTTATTAGAATAATAAGATTGTGTTCGGTTTGTTCTCAGAGTAATTAAAGCCATGATAGTGAGGGGGAGAGTTATGTTAAGGATAACTTAATTGCACTGTATTCAGCCTTTATAATTAAATGTTAGGACTGACAGAGGCAGAATATGTGTGTTTATTATCAACTAGAGGCCCAGTTCACAAAATTCATGCACTGAGGGGGTTGGAGGGGTTCTCAGACTGGCCTGTGCCCTCTCACAGTCTGGGAGCCCTTGGAGGATGTCTGACTGATGGCTTAGGAAGCAGGTCTAAGCTGGCAATCAGACATCCTCAGCACTGCTGTGGAGGTGGGAGAGGCTCCCACCACCGCCACTGTGCTCGCCAGCCATGAGCCCAGCTTCTGGCTGAATGGTGCTGCCCCTGTGGGAGCAACCAGTCATTCCACCATTCCATCGACTTGCATATTAGCCTTTTATTATATAGGATATAAAAGGAGCACATGCTTTTCACACTCGTAGCCAAAGTAAAAGAACCCAGCACATCTGCCCACAAGTTCTTCCTACAAACTTACAGCATCATGAGTTGATCAGGAAGAGCACATACGTATTACAAGCCTTATGGTATTTGTGCCTTTCTAAAGGATGGGACATTTTTGAGGGTGGGCAGAGGTACTGGTGAGGTGAGTGTGTGTCATCTAATTTCTTACTCTTTGGCTCCAATCATTTCTGCTCCCTCTGAGGAACCACCACTTTTCAAATAAGATATACATTTCCTCTTGAAAGACCATCAGACAGACACATCTTTATATTTAAAACTAGAGGCCTGGTGCATGAATTCATGTATGGGTGGAGTTCAGCTGGCCTGTCCTGATCAGGCCGACTGGGCCAGCCAGAGGTGGGTGGGGAGATAAGGGAGATTGGTGGGCCATGGGTGGTTGGAGAAGAATGTGGGGTGGGCAGTTGGCATTTAGTGGAACTCCCAGTCAAGGGGACAATTTGCATATTACCCTTTTATTATATAGGATGATGTTATTGTAAGAGGGCACAGAGCCGAGTTGGCAGTTGCCAGTTGCCATGTGACTAGATTTCAGGTGCTGCTGGGTGTCTGCTACAGAAGAGAAATGACAGCAGGACCAGGGGAAGGGCATGAGAGAAACAGCCTCTGAGTGGAGGGCTCCCAATATTGAGAGGCTTGAGGGTTTTGTAGGTATTTATTTAAGTTCTATTGGGAAAAAGAAAAATCATCTGAAAATAAAACTTTTTCCTATACAGCATGGAATTCTCAGTAAATAGAAATTAAATTATATTAGGAGTATTTATGCTTAGGTGAAAGGTCCATTTTTCAAAAGAATAAATTATCTATAGCAAAATAAGCAAACCTTATATTTACAGCTCAATAAACTTTTACATATATATGTCTGTATATGTATATATAGATATGTAATTACCACCCAGATCAAGATAAAGAACCTCTCTACCTTAGAGAATTTCCTCACCACACTTTCCAATCTCTCCACCTCCTAAAGTCACTATTTTTTCAGACTTCTATCATCATGGGTTACTTTTGCCTGTTCTTGAACTTTACATAAATACAATATGTACTTTTTTGTTTGTGGCTTCTTTTGCTTAGCATCATATTTTTGAAATCACTTGTTTTGCATATATCATTCACTTGTACTTTCTTACTACTAAGCAATATTCCATTGTATGAATATAAATGATTTATTTACCCCTGTTATTATTGATAGATATTTGGACTGTTTCAGCTTGGGGCTATTATAAGTGAAGCTGCTATGAACATTTTATCAAGTCTTTTGTGGACATATGCTGTAATGTAGGGTAGAAGTATATTTCATTTTATTAGAAAGCTCCAGTTTTCCCAAGTGGGACATGGTTGTATCATTTTTAACTCCCAGTAGCAATGTGTGACTCTCCCCATTCTCACCAGCACTCAGTGTTGTCAGTCTAGTGGGTATGTAGCAGTCTCTCCTTGTGTGTCCTTTGTTTTTAGAGTATTTCTTTATTGATTTCAGAGAGGAAGGGAGAGAGAGAGAGAGAGAAAAATCAATGATGAGAGAGAATCATCGATCAGCTGCCTTCCACATGGCCCCTATTGGGGTCTGAGCCCGCAACCTAGGCATGTGCCCTTGGCCAGAATCGAACCTGAGACCCTTCAGTCGGCAGACTGTGTCCTTTGTTTTTAAAGAAACTATGCTAATGTCTGCATCAATGTTGTAAAGGGGTCTAGAAGTCAGAATTAAAATTCAGATATGATTAACATTTGCCAGCATCTTAATGACACCACATCCTTGAAAAAAATATGGCTTTTTAAAGATAAATACAAGTTCAATTAAGCTGAAATTTTGGGGTAACCATAAGCTAATGACCAGAATAGCTTTAAGTTGAAAAGGGATACTTTCATATTCAAAACACACATCAGTTCAGGCTTCTTAAATGAACAATAGCCACTTACTCTGAAGAGACCAAAAGTCTATTTCTGTTCCTACTTTTAAGAACTCAGTGAAATTCAATAGTTGACTCCAGCCTGATGGGGAATCTTCACTTTTAATGATTATCTACAGGACTGATGAGCCAGCTCATTCTCACAGAATTCTAGTTTATTAGGAGCTCATGTGTCTCAAATACTTCACAAGTGTATGAAAAGAGCTGAAGACCCAATTCTTGGTCCGTCACTTCATCTTGAAATGTGTCCACAGATTGTGATGGGTCAGATTCTTTTTATTCTTTGTGGTCATATTGCTTTCCATATAAAGTTTTTGAACTCCAAAGGGAAAACAAAAGATGCATATTCTAAACAAATTTATAAAATGTGAAGTGAAGTAATTTAGCCATTGCCAAAGGGAATAAGCATCCAGCTCAACTGACTGCCTTCTCAGATACATCAGGTTCCTCTTACCAAAAATGTTGGGACTTAAAGCAGCACATATATTTTTTTTAATCTTATAGTTCTGTAGGTGGTGAGTCCAACACACAGAGCTGAGTCCTTTCTATCCAGGGGGGGAATTCCTTTCTTTGCCTTTTGCATTTAGAGACTGCCTCCATTCATCAACTTGTGGCCAACTTCAGAGCCAGCCATGTGACTGCTCTCTGCTCCTTCTCTTGAAGTCACATCTCTCTCTCTCATTGACATAACCCAGACAGCCCTCTACTTTTAAGAACTTGGGTGAGTAGAATGGTCTCATCCAGACAATCCAGGATAATTTTCCCATCTCAACATCTATAACCTTAATCACACTTGCAAAATTCCTTTGACTGTAAGACAATTTATTTACAGATGCAAGGATTAGGGTGTGGACATTGTTGGGGGCCATTATTTTGCCTACTCTATCAAGAAACAGAATCAACACCCAGTCACTCCAATTTTGTTGGCTGGATCCTGTTCCAGTGATGCTACTGAGGCACCGGTGCTCCCATGAAGTGAACAGTAATCAATGTAGCTTAATGACGTAGGGCCACAAGTGTGGCTTTTATCCCTCCCAATGTATCTCAAAGGCTGAGGAATGGATGGTAATGCCACCAATTGTAATTGTCTCCAAGTAAAGTTTAAAGGCAACTTGTTATGTCAATTCCAGATACAGGGTTGCTTAGCTATGATCTATTCTTTGGTGTTATGAAAAAGTATGTCATAAAGAGAGAGAAGCTACAAATGGTAGAGGGTACATCTCAACAATTTTTAAAAGAAAGAGTGGGGGAAGCCATTGTATCGGGCAATGAAAATCATAACTCAATACTGGAAGAAAATATCCTCTGAAATTATTGGATGTTCAGAACATAAGAACAGTCTGCAGGAGCCATTCTAGATGTAAGCACTTAAGGGCAGAAAAGCTACCTCTTTCTTTTCTGATCTGCTCACCATTGTGATTTAGCTTTCAAAGTATAGGACAGGTGGGAAGGAAGGAATCTATTTTGGGTCTAGGAGGTGCAGGATAGGGAAAAGGGGAAAACTGTTCCTGTATTTTTAGTTTCATCTAAGAACAGTATACCTAGTGGGAACAATGTTGTAAAGAGCATTTGGGTTTCCTAGCTAGTCTAAATATCATGTTTTAAAAAGCAATATATTTTTGTAAACTATTCCTTCTCAATATCTAGATAATTTATAGATTCAGTTTTAATATCTAGTTGATCCAGGGGTTACTTAGAATGTTAATTCTTAACTTACAAGAGATTCTAAACATTAAGTGAAGCATTTTGGGCAATGTGGTACAGCAGGAGGATTGAAGTTACTAGTTAATTTTGACTTAGTGATGGACAAGTGTAGGTTTACATGTGATGAAAGATGAGAAGATAAAAGCCTCCAACATGAAAAAGCATAGCAAAACATCCAAATTTATTGGTGAGTGGGATTGAGATATTAAAAGAAATGTAATAAAGCCACTGAAATTTAAAAAAGGAAAAATAGGTTATAACTAATAGTTATACTATAAACAATATTGATGGATAAACCAACTATGTCAATTAATACAATAAATGTAAATAGCCCAAATTTCCCTATAATAAAGAAAATAAACATCAGATTGAATTTAAAACAAATGTAGTTTTAAAATAAAAGGTAAACCAAGTTATTATACTAGAGAGATAGAAAGAGCAAAGAGGATATATATAATAGCATCAAGTGAAATGGAATTTAAGACCAAAAGAACTAAGAAAGATCTGATCTAATGTTAAAGGTATAATGAATGCACAAAGAAGATGTAACAAACAATGCCACAGATTACATAAATCAAAAACTAGATACAAAGGAGAACATGATCAAAGAACAATCCTTGTGAGAAATGTGATCACCTGTTTATTTAAAATATTATAAGTCAAAGAGACAAATAATGAACAAGAATACAAGAATCCTGATTAACCCAATTAATAAGTTCAGTTATTATAGAAATGTATTTCAAAGTTTTATATTATGGACATTATCTTATACATCTATCTTCCTCTCATATAAGATGAGAATATATTCTTCTCTTACACCCATTGAATATTTACCAGAAGCTACCATATACGTGCATTTATCCACAAAATAATGATTATACTATAAATTCTAAAGAGTAATCCATGACTTTACACTTCCTCTTCAACAGACTACCTAAATTTTTCAGTTAATTTTTTAGTTTAGGGTCCTCAAGGCTTTCGTGGTAAACAAACACATGATGAGGCCAGCCTTGTTCACTGCTAGTCATCAACAGTGCAAAGACACTAATTTAACAAACACCGGGGACTAATACCTCTTCCAAATGCTTTACAAATAATACCAATGAAAATTTACACCTTATCTACAAAGAAAAGATCAGTAAGAAGCTTAAAAACACACACCACCCTAGGAATTTTTAAATGCAAATTTAATAAATGAGATTCCATTCTTTACCTATCAGGTAACAAAAAAAAATCCTATATAATAAAGAGCTAATATGCAAATGATCACCACACCCTCGCACCTTGCACCAGGGCTAGGGGACCTGAGGCCATGCCACCCACCCTGGCACCAGGGCCAGGTGATCTGGGCTACATCCCCCACCTGGTGGGGCTTGACAGGGGAATAGGGGCTATGCCCCCTGCCCAGTGGGGCTTGATGGGGGACCTGAGGCCACAGCCCTCCACTCAGCAAGGCTTAATGGGGAACCTGAGGCTGCACCCCACTCCCTCATGGGGTTTAATGGGGTGGGGCAGCTGGGTCTGGGTCTAGTATGATTTCAAGGCACCTGTAGGTGGGTGGGGACTTGACTCTGGGTCCCGAGGTGCATCCCAGACTCTGAGAGGACAAAGGCTTTCATATATATTTTACTAATTTTCTTTCATCTCTGACACTTCTATTATAGAGAAAGGGCAAATAGCAATATTAAAATATTTACTCTAATTAATTCCCTTTTAATGTGTACGAATTTCATGCACCAGGCCACTAGTATAAATTATAATTGTAGTAAGATATACAAGCAAGTATTACTCCTAAGAGTTTCCTGTCTCAGGCAGAGAAACACTCATCACAGCATGAGTGTAAAT
>PVJN01017982.1:15805-39792 GCA_004026805.1 Lasiurus borealis
AAAGCCTCTAAATTTTTAAAGTTTGTTGATCAAGCAATTTCATTTCTGGAAATGGGAATAATAAAAAAAATGTGTTTAAATATTTACTGTGTGAATTTCATTTCAGCTCTTTGCAACAAGATGGGAACAAACTAAATGTCCCAAAATAGGAGATTGGTTAAATAAATCATGAGGCATCCACACAGTCATTACCCTACAGAGTAGCAAGCAGTTAATAGAATAGATTCTGGCCACAAACTTTCTGGACTTGAATCCCTGCTTTGCTTTTTAATGCTTATGACTTTAGACTACATGACCTTCCTTGCCTTAATTCTGTCACTATAAAAAAATTGAGTAATGATAGTACTCACCTTTGCTGACTTGTTTTAAAGATGAGTTAATATATGTGTAAAACATTGCCAAGCAGTGCTTACCACTTAGCAAATTTTATCAGTTTCATATAGCTATTAAAAAGGTTATAGTCATATATTTAGTCAGATGCAAAAATATTTACAGTATATTAGGGAAAAGAGGGGATTTTAAGCGAGCAATGGCCATATGACATGATCTCATTTGTGTTTATTTAACTTACATAGAGACATACATATCTGCCTATAAATGTATACAATATTTCAAAGGATAAACATAAAGAGTCATTATCAAGGCTGTGTGTCTCTGGAGATATTGATAGTTTTTTTTTTCTTCTAAGCCTTTTTATTTTCTGACTTTTCTGAAATGAACATGCTCTGCTTTTGAAATAAGGGGTAAAAAAATTATTTCTTAAAACAAATAAAGTCTTGCTCCCACCAGCTGTTTTGTTCTCCTCCCTGGAAATTTGAGGAGAATGAATAAGAAGTCATTTTTGCATTAGCATTTAACACTTGATTCTCCAAAAGAGCACAGGAAAAGTATTTCTACAAAAAATAGCTCAGTGATTTTTCACTTTATCAACTATATTTCTCAAAGCATGTTTTTGGCCTCATCATGTGTTTATTTACCAAGAAAGCCTTGGGGACCCCAACTAAGACTTACCGTGGCCTAGAATATCCGTGGGAAGGCATGCTCTCTGACAGACGGAGCCTTGGGCAGAGTGGCGTTGACCTTGCAGCCTGTATGCCTCCCGCTTTATTAAAGTTTTATGCCTTCAATCACAGTTGCTGCATGAATTCTTTTACAGCTGCCAGCACACTAGCAAAAGCCATAGAGACACGGCAAATCCATTTTCTCCTAAGAAACTGTGAACATTGGGTGAGGCCACCATTTTATTTTGTGTTCACATAAAAAAAAAAAGCCTTACTTGTAGAACTGAGAGTTTCTACCTGGGACACTTAAATAAATACTTACTAGAGAACTGGACATTTACAGATCTCCAATCTGTGTTCCTTCTTCCCACTGTTGCCTAGTGGTAGACCAAGCAGGGCTCCTGGAAGGACGTGGTGGACCAAGAGGAGTGGACGTGAAGGCAGCCAGAGGGGTCACAGAGGAAACAGCTTTCTTGAAAGGGATACGGAGCCTGCTGGTTGGGGCCCTACAATTCTCCGGAGGAAAGGCAGCATTTGCACAAAGGAGATCTGTCCTGTAGCCCATCTCCAGGATGTGAAATCCAATATTGACACAAAGCCTTAGCCCAAGGAAGGCATATTTTTGATCCTTGGCTGTAAATACTTAGTAACTGCCTAACAACACACATACTGTGGGTTAGAATATCCGTGGAAAGGCATGTTCTCTGATGGAGCCTTGGGCAGAGTGGCGTTGACCTTGCAGCCTGTATGCCTCCCGCTTTATTAAAGTTTCATGCCCTCATTCACAGTTGCTGCATGAATTCGTTTACAGCTGCCAACACACTATCAAAAGCCATAGAGACACGGCAAATCCATTTTCTCCTAAGAAACTCTGAGCATTGGGTGAGGCCACAGTTTTACTAGGTATTTGCTGGGCTGCAAGGGGAAAAAGTGGCTCCTGGGTCTCATTGCTGAAGAAGCCTGCATGGTGACCCGCATTCTCAGGTTAAGAGTTTCCTGTCTCAGGCAGAGAAACATTTTCTGTTTGATGCACTTAAAGCTGTTTGAAGTATCTCTGGAATTCAAACTGTGGCCCGAACTGGCCATGTCCTGCTAGGAAAGCAGATGCTTGGCATTTTCCTCTGAGGGTAGAGAAGCTACATTTCTGTTGCTTGTTAGAATCTTCGTCTTCTGCTTCATTAGAGAGCCTGTGGGAGAGGGCTTTTACATGGGCATTGTGAAGCTCAAAATAGTGGTCATTTCAGGGCAGATGGTTCCTTGAGGGAAGGGATTGTGTTTACTTTCTTTATCATTATTTTCCTAGCATGAAGCATTGTGCCTGGCCCATGGTGAAACCCTATGAAGAGGGATTAAATTAATAAATTGTAAAGGGAAAAATTACCCTTATTATCTGTATTAATTATAACAACTGCCAAGATCTCAGTTGACTGTTAAGGTTTATTTTTTCTCATTCATAGGAGTTTCCTAGGCGGTAGTGCAAGTTCCGTTCTGCTTGCCTTCTTTCTGAGGCCCACAGCCCCTGTGTGGGGCATGCCCAGTGCTATGCTGGCCTGGCTCCTACCAGTTCACAACTCAAGAGTTGATGGTGCGCATCTCTTCCCAACTCCATGTTCAGTGATATCATTTGGGTAGCCTAAAATAAACTTTGCATTTACACCGTGGAAACTGGCAAACAATTTGAATCAGAATTTGTTTTTGTTTTTTGAGAACCAGTTTATCAACACACTACCAGCTTCATGTGACAAAGGAAAAAAACAAAGGAGCTGGTGGAAAATCCCAATGCCTCTTCAGACCAAAGCAAATCACATGGTCACGGATGACAATGGGACGGGGGCACCATTTACAGGAGGCCCTGCAAGTCATGTGGCAAAAAATGGGGGGAGAAGGGACAAAAGGTTGTGAACAATACTACAATCTACCCCACTCTCTGAGTAATTGTAACTGACCAAACCCCAAAGTAGGACATGTGGAATGACAGTCTTTTAATGATATAGGTATATATTTTAATATACTTTTTGTTATAAAAACAATACTACTTATTAAATAAATGCTTATAATATGCCAGGTGTGGTACAGAAGAACTTCCTATCCATGATTTCATGTAATTTTCATCACACCCTATGATGTAGGTACTGTTATGATCCCCATAGTGCCGATGAGGAAACTAAGCCTACAAAGCAGTGTTCTAGGTCGGATTCCCTGGAAACAGACTCAGAGTTGCGTAGGAATGTTTAGCTGAATGTTCCCAGTAGATCCACCTGTGAGGAAGCAAGAAGTGAGAAGGTAGAGGGAGAAGCAATGGCCTCAGCCAGTCCTGCAGGGAGGCCTGGGTCTGAGAGGGCCTATCAGGTTGTTCTCAAATTGAGTCAAAGGGGTCTCAGTAGCTACGCATGGGCCATCCCAGAAGGGAGCCCCTTAAGTAATGCAGTTGGCCTGTTGGCAGGAGCAGTGTGATCTATCAACGGTGATACCCCAACAGCTGGAAAAAGGAGGTATCAGCCTTTCAAAGGGGATCTGGGCAGAGGCCACAGTACGCACTACAATTAGGTGATATGTCCGTGTTCACACCGCTAGAGAAAGGCTAGAACTTAACCCTAAGTCCATCTGACCTTCGAGTCCATCATCTTAATCCCAGTGCTATACTGGCCCTGTTGTCCTATCTATTTCAGTTGCTACCATCTGATGAAATAATGGCATTTCTGGTACATGTTTTTGGTTTAAGGAGTTTGGAACAGAATGTTTGGATTTAATTTGTTATTAAACAGGCGATAAATAGCATTTGTCATAAGCTTTGGGTATGAATGTTTGGGTGCGCGTGCACAAAGTCTAGCACTGAGGGGGTGGGAAAGGGGTAACTGTATTAGATTAAAAGTCCATAATGTCTTCCTTCTTTCTGTCTTCCACACACTTATAGGGTCAGGTTCACGATAAAAGGTGTGAGGTTTGTTTCATGTGTGGGATGTGCCAGTTCAGGCAGAGGAACGCGGACCTGCTGGGGACATGCTTCCCTACTTATCCTTAAAGCTAGCCTGGGCCTTTGAAGGGTCAGCTCTTTGGGTTGTCCTAGCTCTCCCTCCGTCAGAGCTGGGGTTGACCACTGTGAAAGGTAACAAAGCCGGACACCAGGTGAAGTGGTAAGGCCAGATTTTAGTCAGTAATATACTATGGCAATAGGATAGCGAATCCAGCATTAACTGACCACTTTAATTTGTACAGAGGTGATTGGGCATTTTAAGGGGAAAGTGAAGGAAGAGAGGGAGGGATGACGGGAACTATAAGGAAAAAGTTACAGAAGGTGGGAAGGAGGGATTGGCTCAGGTGACACCCTTGTGGGTTTGCTAAGTGGGGTTAGGCTCCTACCCTCACCCAGAGCCTCGAGGGAGGGGAAGAACGACGACTGTTTTTAGCTGGTGCCTGGAACAAACAGTGCGTTCTTCCTCAGACAGATGCTCTAAGTGGGGAGAGTGTCATCCTAGGGATGTGGCTTTGAGCAGTTGGAGTCTGTGTTAGTGTTTTGTTCAAGTCTTTTTAGGCGAAAGTTGAGGCCCAGTTGACAAGCACAGCTCTGAGACGCTTGGCTCGAGTTTGACCACAGAGAGAATCTTTGTCACAGCCAATGAGAAATAAGCAGTTTCGTGGGCCAAATCCCTACCCATCAGACCCCTCTGCTACCAGTCTTATCCAAAGGCAGGAGCCTACTCTACTGATGGGAGCTTTCATACACACACATTCACATACTCTCTCACATCCTTACGCACTCTACACTCACACCTACACACATATACACATACAATCACATACAGTTCACACACTCTTACACACATAGAGCCTCACCCAAACTCAGAGGTACACACACACACACACACACACACACACACTGGCCCCTGGGCTGAGTGTTTTGGTTCCCAGGCTCAGCTACTCCCTTGCAGATCGCAGCCTGTTCACAGCCCTAGCCCTGCTGCTGGGCTGAAAGGCAGGTAGCACCTTCCACCAGGCCAGCCCCTGCAGCTGCCTTCTCATGGAACTGCAGTAAGCTGGGACTGAGGTAGATTCAGGAACTTCTCCCACCAGGGAATCCAGAGGAGAGATACCCTGCGGGGGAGGGGGAGGCAGGAGGGGCGCAGGCAGGAAGAAGAGAAGCTTTAGCTAGAAGGAAAACAGGCCCTTGGGTGGCTCTGTTTGAAGGTTCCTCCGCTTAAAGCTTCACTGGGTGAATTCTCATGTGGTTACCTCATTCTACATTCAGCCTGGTGTTCGCCAAGGTTTCAGGTCGGCAGGTCAGAAAACCAGGACTGGACCGTAGTCCAAAGCTCTCTCCCATGAGACCCCTCTCTTTGACAGGGATCCTTTTCAAATTCACCAAAAAACTTTCTGCAGGAAAAAAACGTTGAACATTTCATAGGTTAATTAGCCATGCTATGGTTTCCATATTGTCTGATGGTTAAGCATAATCAAATCCCCTTATCAGCTCATCCTCTTTGGTTTTACATTCTCTTCCCATGGGTTGTTTTGGTGCCTTCCTGTGTGGGTGAAGGAAGAGTTCTCTGCTTTGGGAGGGTGGGACAAAGAGCATGCCTTTGGAGTCAGATGAAGATTTGTGTTTTGGATCCTCCATATGTGGATGATCAAACCTGAACTCAGCTGTGCCCTCCTCTACCTCTGCCAGGTGGCAGGGTGGTGACTGGGATTACATTGGGCACGTATTAAAGGCTCTCACCAGAGTTCCTGGCTTAAAGTAAATGGCCAATATATTGTAACTATTAGAATTTCTTGCTTTGAGAATCCAAGATGGCGGCATAGGTAAACACCTACACTGCTGCCTCGCACAACAATTTCTAAACTACAACTAAAAGACAGAACGGACGTCATCCAGAACCACAGGAAAGCTGGCTGAGTGGAAGTTCTATAACTAGAAGGAAAGAGAGGGGCTCACAAAGACCCAGGGGAACTGCAAAAAGCTGAGGTACAGAGATGCGCACATGGAGAGAGCAGGTGCCGGAATACCTGGCTGGCTTTCTCTGGAGGGAGGGAAACGGAGATTCCCAATGGCATTGAACCCCTTATCCTACGACACTAAACCCCAGGTCCAGCTGAAACTCATACGGGGGAAGTTTGGACTATGAAAAGGGAGAAGTACACAAAAATTTAGGGGAGTCGCAAAAGGGCAGAAGTCAAGCAGCATGCACAGCACTGGGCGAAGAAGACCAACTGCTGATTGTGCCACTGGCTTTCACAAGTGGGCGGGAGACAGACCCTCCCAAGTGCGCCACTTCTAACTCCACTAAACCCCAGTTTCGGACAGAACCCTGGGGACCCAGATTCATATGGTCCCAGAGCACAGGGGAGCTGGAAAGGCAGAAGTCTAGAGGCACTGTGAGAGCGCGCACACAGGGACCGCTCCAGCGATTACCCAGGCACATGAGACTCAGGGGCCGTGAAGGGTGGGGCCGACTGGAAGGCAAGGCAGTCCATTCAGTCTTGAGACTCCACCCCTCCCAAGCTCAACAGAGAGGTCTTTGCAGTTTTGCAAGTCTTGTATCATAAGGTTGAATCCAAAACAGAAGTTCTCCCAGCAGAGTGAAAATGCCAAGACAAAGGAAGAGATCACAAACAAAAGAAATGGAGGAAAACAAATGACTGGATATAGAGTTCAAAATGACAGTTATAAGGTTTTTCAAGAATATCCTAGAAAAGTTGGATAAAGTTAGCGAGACCCAAGAGGAGATGAAAAAGAACCAACTAGAGATGGAAAAGGACCAACTAGAAATTAAACATACACTGACTGAAATAAAAAATATTATACAGAGACCTAACAGCAGAGTAGAGGAAGGCAAGAATCAAGTAAAAAATTTGAAATATAAAGAAGCAGAAAACACTCAACTGGAAAAGCAAGAAGAGAAAAGAATCCAAAAATGTGAAGATAATGTAAGGAGCCTCTGAGACAGCTTCAAGCGTACCAACATCAGAATTGTGGGGGTGCCAGAAGAAGAGAGAGAGCAAGATACTGAAAACCTATTTGAAGAAATAATGACTGAAAACTTCCCACATCTGATAAAAGAAATAAACTTACAAGTCCAGGAAGTGCACAGAACCCCATATAAAAAGAATCCAAAGAGGACTACACCAAGATACCTCATAATTAGAATATCAAGAGCAAAAGACAAAGAATATTAAAAGCAGCAAGAGAAAAACAGTTAATTACCTACAAGGGAGCATCCATACGATTGTCAGCTGATTTCTCAACAGAAACGATGCAGGCCAGACGGGAGTCGCAAGAAATATTCAACCTGATGAATAGCAAGAATATTCTATCCAGCAAAGCTATCATTCAGAATTGAAGGGCAGATAAAGAGCTTCACAGATAAGAAAAAGCTAAAGGAGTTCAACTCCAAACCAGTATTTTATGAAATGCTGAAAGGTACTCTTTAGAAGAGGAAGAAGAAAAAGGTAAAAGATAAAAAATTATGAACAACAAAACATACCTATCAACAAGTGAACCTAAAAATTAAGGGAATTAAAAATTTGATCAACAGAATAAACTGGTGAATATAATAAAATCAGGAGCACAGAAAGGGAGTGGACTGATAATTCTCAGGGGGAAAAGGGTGAGGGGTGTACAGGGAGAGACTGGACAAAAATCATATACCTATGGATGAGGTCAGCAGGAGGGAGGTAAGGGTAGAGGGAGGGGTGGGAGCTGGACAGAGGGGAGCTATGGAGGGGAAAAAAAGAGAAACAAATGTAATAACCTGAATAATAAAGATTTAATAAAAGAAAAAAAGAAAAAGAATTTCTTGGTTTTACTTTTTAATTATATAATATCAGTATGTAGTGAGACTCAAAAGTCAGTATTTCTTCAAGAAAAATTGTTATTCTCCTAGGTGGGGTGTGTGGGAGAGGGGACGACTTCCTTCAGATCACATTGCCTGGATTGTCGCTTTGCTCCTGGGTTTTGTGTTGTCCTAGGTCCCTGGGAAGGAGATGGATGGGGCTGAAGTCCTGAGCAGCATGCATTGTGACAAAGCTTCCCTGGGGAGGCAGCCAGGGATGCCTGTAACTTCAGATCCCTGGCGGCCAGGAAGCTTCCTTTCATTTGCCCCAATTTGTCTCCATCCTATAGTCCTAGTAAATTGGGGCAGGGAGGCGGTGGGGAGGAGATGACACACGAGTAATTAATGTTCACAGCCAGGAAAGGAGGGAAGACCCGTCTTCTGTGTGTGTGCTTGCTTAGTAGCTGGGCTGGGCTGAACTGGGTGGATGCGCAGGCAAGTAAGGAGTTGCACTCCCACTCTGCCCGGCCTGCAATGTTCTGTCCTTTGGGAGACCAGGGGAGCCAGGCCTGGCAGAGAGTGGAGAGGAAATCAGGAGAAGAGGGAAGGAGGGAGGCAGAGTTCTTTGTTTCTCTCCTCAAGCTCCGGACAACCCGCATCCTTTGGGGAGATCTTGGTTATTCAGAGCATGCTCTGAGCGCTTGACTGGAAATTTGTCAGTGCTTCTTGGGCTACATCATTTTTCCACTCTCATTCACTTTCTGATCATGACACTTTTTCAGTAAATTTGAAAACAAATATCCAAGCAATCAGGATGTCATTGCCAAGGCATTATAAACAGCTTCTAATGGTGTGTACCCGTAACGAAAACATACACTAAATATTTTCATCTTGAATGTGCGGGTATAAATTTACAGGGCTACTCTGTGGGCCTGAATACAGAACATCTCTGTTAGCACAGAGCAGGAATTTAATTGCTTCGGGAAAACAAAATCCATCAATAATAAAGTTATTCTATATCAGATGGAGTTTGTAAATGCGATCAAAAGACTATCCTGTAAAAACAACACACACATAAATCCTTACAATAAGAAGAGCATTTCCTAGTGATACACAGTTTCCAGTGTTTTTCATTGTCTCCTGCTCAATTTCTGCAAGTTAGCAAAGCTTCAGAGAGAGGTTTCTAGATCTTTATCTTATAATGCAGTTGTTTCTCAAATTCCAGAACACTCATTTGCCTGGTAGAAGGCATTCTTAGGACTTAACATAGACACAAAGAGAGGAAATCTGCAAATAGATTTTGCAGTTCATTTGTTGCTTTGCCAGATAAAACCCTGAGAGTGGATGAGGCCAGCATTCTTTGTCAACTACAGAATAATTTTACAGCAGCACCTGGTCAACAGTTCTTTAGCGGGAGAGGGAGGTTTGACCTACCTTATACAGACAATTAAAATTGCAAAGCTGGAATACAAGAAATCGGTAGCTCCAGTTCTGTGTAACTGAGTGAATTTGGCTTCTGTGCTCCAACCTCCAAATGTTAACTAAGGTGAAGGTTACAGTCAAAAGGAGGAGGAAACTGGAGTGGCCCAGCCAGCTTTTGCTCATTCAGAAAAAGAAGGGCTATGAGTTAGTTCCAAAGAACAGTGAAAAATGTCTCCTTCGGAATATGTCTCTCATTTTATTGCTTGCTCTTCCAAATGAGATCCTCTTTTCTCCCTTCCTCCCTTGGGCTCTTGGAAAAACTTCTTGAGGAGAAAACTTTACCCCAAATTATAGTGCAGTTGGGGCCTCGTAATGAAGAATTGAGTACCCTTTTCAGCAAGTGTAGTCTTATTTTATGCTTTTTCTTATTCTGTGATGTTGTTGGTCTAGCCTCCCAGGGTCTGAGTACATAAATCAAAGCACAAGTGATAAAGTACATTCTTCTACAGGAGTCTCCCCTTCGAATGTCCCCAGTCCGTCAGCAGGCATTTGTGAGCAGGAGGGAAGAAGGTAAATGAGTTGATAACAGTCAATGTTTATGAAGCATGCACCATGTACCAGCGTAGCTTTTGGGATCGTGTATCATGCAATGCCCACAATCACAAAAGTAACAGTATTCTTCTCATTTATGGATGAGGTAAAACTATGGGTAAAAGTTTCAACTGCTAGTAACTTATTAATGCAGCATTTATTAATGCGGAATAGTTCCCTTAACCACTACCCTTAACTAGCAGGAACTTTCACATTAGTGAATATACTAAACCCTCACAATGATCCAATTGCAAAGTATTATTATTATTATTATTATTATTATTCCCATTTTTCCCGTTGGAATAATTCAACCATAAGTTAACTTTCTCAGGGTCACCCTTCGTAAGGGACAGAGCCAGAATTTAAACCCTTCCAAAGGCTTTCTTTGTTCTTTACTCTACATTGCTTCCACCAAGCACTTGGCATACATATTCTCAAAGAGATTTGGTGCCCATCTTTGTATTTAATAAGGCCAATACAAGTGAAAAACATACACAGGACCTAGAGATTCAATTTTAAGATTCTGTCTCTTTACTGAGAGGAAAAAGTGGATGTGGCATTGTGTTGGCGAGGAGGAGAGTGGGCTTTCATTTTCAAAGAAGACATATGAGAAAGGGAGTTTGTCTGGGTAGTTTACAGGAGGGATGGAAGGACATGCCCAGGCTGTCAGGTGATGAAATTTTTAACAAGTGCAATGGTGATGGTTGCAAGTGATGGGAAACTCCAGCGCAGGGACTTAATCTAGTGGTGGGAGACCTCAAGCACTGGCTCAGCTGTTCACAGATGCCACTGGAACTTAGGCTCTTTCTCCTTCCACCTCTGCTCCCTTATCAGGTTGGCCCTCTCCTCTTGAGAATCAAAGAAACGTGTCATAAAGTCAGGAACAAAGGGGAAGAAGAGCGCACCCACGACACTCGTAGCATGTTTGCAGAAATGCAGAGGCTTCCTCAGACTCTACCTGCCCCCATGACTTCCACTTAGGTCTCATCCAGCAGCAGTGTGTCCTGTGGCCACCCCAGCAGACAGGGAGGCTGGGAAAGCCAGTGCTTCCCTGCACATGTGCCCCAGCAGAACTGCTTCCCTATATGGACGGGGTAGGGTGAGATATCACAGACAGCACGCCTTGGTTTAGGAGGTTAATGTGGAGAAGGGTTAGGCAACAGGGCTGTACTTGGGGGAAGGAGGATGTTGATGAGGAAGAATGTCCTTGTGCCCTTTGTAGTTATCTTTCTACTTAAATGGCCACAGAGCATCACACCATGATGCTTCCTTCCTTCCCTCATCCTGTTCTTGATTCTCTTCACTCCTTCTGCCCCAACCCCACACCAATAGGCCTTTGGGCTAAATAATGTTGATAATTATCAGATCATCTGACTCTGTGTTTTTCTTTAATTCATGCAAATAATATGCATTGAATAAATAAATTATTGCTGAATTAATACTTAATGAGATGAGAAAATCCCAGGCAAATATCAGCGGGCCAGGGCCTTTGACTGCGTGGCCAGAAGGTCTCATTTCATCAGAAGAGAAGCTACTCAGAGCCTATGGAAGGCATCTGGAGGCCCTTGATATCAGAATCCACATGTACAAATGTCGGCTAAGCAGCCTGACTCAGACAAGAGCAATCTGAGGGGGCCGAGGACTCTTGGATCTCGGGTCAACATAGCCCGGTTTGATATTGTTGTTACTTCATGTGATTATAGCTCCGTGTCTTCCTTCTTTGTCTTGCAGAGCCAGCTGTCCCAGGCGCTGAACGGGCTGTCGGACAGGGCCAAAGAAGCCAAGGAGTTTCTGGTGCAGCTCCGCAACATGGTCCAGCAGATCCAGGTACCGGAGGCGGCAGCATCTGACACAGGCAGCAGCCCTCATAGGATAAGATGAAACTATGTGATGAGGGAGCTTGTTTCTTCTCTTTTATTTTTATGTTGTGGGGAAAATCCTATTTCTTTCCTTCTGTTCTGTCTCTTCCATTACATACAAATACACATACAGACCAGCTTCTGACATATTCCTTCTTGAGGTGTTATGTTTGCCAGTAGCCAGAAGGAGCCTGGTTTTCCAAGTAGTTCCTATCCTCCACACAGAGGCCCTAATTCTCTACTGCTGTGTATTTTTTTTTAATATTTTACTGATTTTTTACAGAGAGGAAAGGAGAGAGATAGTCAGAAACATCAATGAGATAGAGAGACATCGATCAGCCGCCTCCTGCATACCCCACAGTGGAGATGTGCCTGTAAGCAAGATACATGCCCCCAACCAGAATCGAACCTGGAACCTTTCAGTCCCCAAGCCGACGCTCTATCCACTGAGCCTAACCAGTCTCGGCTACTGCTGTGTATTTAGAAAGAGGTCTACTTCTTTGTGAATTTAGAGTCATTGTTGTTGAGTTTTTTAAACTCTATAGGTTCCCAAAGCACCCTGCAATGATTATATCTTATCTAATAGTAACAAACAAATCACACTTGCTCTTTTTTTCTTCCTTCCTTCGTCACTTTCTTTTCTTCCTCTTTCCTTCTTTTCTTCCCATAGTGATGCTTCTCCTCTACTTAGATTCTTAAATATTTTTCAACCACAATCTCCTGGTGACTATAATTTCATATTGCTTTATCTGGACACAATGATCAACAAATCAGCCAGCATCTGGAAGCTGATGAATTCTTCCCTAGAGCTAAAGGGAAGAAGCCATAAATTGCATAACATGCTAAAATAATGACTTTCTTCACGGTTGACCATTCTTGTGTTTTGAAATCTACCTCAGAGAAGTAACCTGAGCTCTACCCTCCATTAAATTGTCTTTCTGAACTAATAATTAACCCATGTTGAAGCAGAAATGGCTTTTTTAAAAATATATTTTATTGATTATTTACAGAGAGGAAGGGAGAGGGATAAAAAGTCAGAAACATCAGTGAGAGAGAGAGATCAATCAGCTGCCTCCTACACGCCCTGCACTGGAGATGTGCCCGAAAGCAAGGTACATGCCCCTGGCCGGAACTGAACCTGGGACCTTTCAGTCCACAGGCCAACACTCTATCCACTGAACCAAACCGGTCTCGGCAGAAATGGCTTTTTTAATGTAAGTCACCCTTCTTTCTAAATCATCTCACACTGATTTCTTTGCCTATTTTTGGCATAGATGCCCGTGTTAAAACTTCTGATTCCTTAACAATCTAACAGCTGTACATGTCCTTCTATTTCCCAAGCAATAGAGCCTCTTCTTTGCTTTTGCTGGCATAAAATATGCAGCCCCAGGCTTGCCTCAGAACCCCATCTCTTCATCAGACAAAGCTTTCCTTCCAGTCTAATCAGAGTTTATCATAGAAAGCTTCCCTCTCCCTCCCAGTATTGCCCTGCATGGGACAGAGAACTCTCTTAAATGATGTTTTCCAGGGGACTCCTCTGAGAACTCAAAGCAAGTGCCACGAAAACCAAAACTTAACATTGTTTATAATTTAGTGAAAGAATCGCTTAAAATTAATGTTGTAATGAATTAACACTGTAGATCCAGCATTCAACTTAAGCATCACAGGGAAGCTATCGTTCATTTAGAATTCGGTTACCTTCCTCCACAAGCTATTGGTTCGTGTCTTACTTTAGCAACCTACCCATTTATGTTCACTTTGCTTTATTTAATGAAAGGAGCATTTTTGCCCATGATTATTCTTACAAACTTCCGAGGTCATCTGATTATTGTTTACTATTGAGGACCGTTGCCATTCTCTTTCTTGTTTCCCCAAATTCAGTGACTCTTTCATCTCTCATGCCTTAACAATACCCACTCCCTCAGGCAACCAGCCTTTCTGAATGTCACCTTCCACCAAACACAGCTGAACATATGCCAGCCTTCAAAAGGACGCATGTGCAACTCTACAAACAAAGCTTGATTTTATTTAAATATAATTCAGACTTTGGAGACAACTCCCTTTTGCTAAAAATAAGTTGATCAAGTGATATTCATCCTTTTAAACCTAAATTTAAAGCAGGACACAGTTTTTTTGAGATGACAAATGTACATTGTGGACAGAACTCCTCATCTTTCCCTTCGATGAGGATCTCTACCCCACAGTGGACGGGCAAGCTCCGGGGAGCTGGGAGCCGGTGAACTGTGTAATTAGTGCCAGGTTCCCCGCAGGTTTTCCCTGGCAGCCCAAGGCACCCAGGCAGCTTATGGCTGAGAGGTGTGCTCTCTCACACAGGAGAACAGTGTGGAGTTTGAGGCCTGCCTGGTGGCCCAGTGTGATGCCCTCATTGATGCCCTCAACAGGAGGAAAGCCCAGCTGCTTGCTCGCGTCAACAAGGAGCATGAGCACAAGCTGAAGGTGAGTGCTGGGCCGTGGGGGGACCAGAAGGCCACAGAGCTGGGCTTCTAGGGCTGTGATAAACAGGCTTGACGAGAGGGGAAAACAGGATGCCCACAGCCTTGGGTGGGCAGTGGCCTGGCTGGCAAGGAGTGGGCATAGCCCTTTATGCACCACTCTCTTCCTCATTTTGCTTAGCAATATTTGTTGAGTGACTCCTCTGGGTCAGAAATTGCTTTGAGTACAGGCATAATAAAGTAAATAAAGATCCCTGCCCTCCTGGGGCTTATATTTACCAGGAAGGATAAATAATAAGCAAGATAAGTAAGATATCTCGTATATTAGTGAAAAGTGCTAAGAAAAAAAATAAGGAAATAGGGATGGGGAATCCTGGGGATGGTGGTTGAAATTTTAGGCAGAGACACCATGTGGTTTTGAATTGGGAAATGGAGTGTGTACTTCCCAGAAAGCAAACAAGAGTTGTCTTAACTTTGAAGTGAATCATGCATTTGGACAGCTGTACACACTTGTCATCACAAGGTGGAATCAATTGATTACAAGTGTGGGTCCCCTATGGTCTTAGGCTCTACCGCAGCAACTCTCAACCTGTGATTCATGACCCACAGGTTGAGAACTGCTAGCAGGGTTGCCTAAGACCATCGGAAAACATGGATATTTACATTACGATTCATGAACAGTAACAAAATTACAATTATGAAGTAGCAACAAAAATAATTTTATTGGTTGGAGGTCACCACATGAGCAACTGTATTAAAGGGTCTCAGCATTAGGAAGGTTGAGAACCACTGCCCTAGTAGTGGTCAGCAAACTCATTAGTCAACAGAGCCAAATATCAACATTACAATGATTGAAATTTCTTTTGAGAGCCAAATTTTTAAACTTAAACTTCTTCTAATGCCACTTCTTCAAAATAGGTTCACCGAGGCCATGGTATTTTGTGGAAGAGCCACATTCAAGGGGCCACAGAGCCGCATGTGGCTTGCGAGCCCTATTTTGCCAACCACTGCCCCAGAGGATAAGAGAACTGCCCCACATCTAAAAGACTAGGTCCGGAAGGAGACCCAAGGAAAAGTTTGAAAATGAAGAAATAAGAGAGCACAACTGACAAGATTTTAGACTAAAGCTTGGTGGCCGGGAAGCTTCCAGTACCCAGTTCATGGTTATGAGAAAGAAGGCAGGAAACCAGGTGCCAACAGGGGCGTAAGGCCTGGGCAAGGCCTGCAGCAAGACTGCCATGCTGAGCCTGAACAGTAGTCACCAGTCCTTCCTATGTGCCTCACCCTGACCCCAGGACCCGGAGTGCACAGGGAACCAGGCAGTACCATACAGAGCACCATTCCCCTAGGAAGCTGCCCACTTCTCCCCAGCAGTGAAGAAAACCCCCACTCCAGCTGCCTTCTCTCAGGCACCCTCCTCCACTGCCTACCTGCTGCTCCTCAAAACACATTAAGAGCCAGAAACACATACCTGCTTCTTCCTTTCCCAAAGCCAGGGCCATCATGTGGCTGGAATATAACCCTTTCTCCCCTGCCTCTGTGACGTGGCCAGCGGTCAGTGAAGGGGCCAGTGGAATGGAGGCAGACAGAAGGCTGAGCTGTGACCAAGGGGCCCAGCCCAGAAAGGGCTGCCGAGAGCTAGGCCCATGATGAAGGTGGCTAGAGAGACCACCTCTGGCACCGGATCAGAACCATGCCGATGAGATAGCAAAAGCACAATTTGATCAAGGAGAGGCATGGCAGAGTCCTGGATAGAGAAATCTGCACATCTTGAAGTTGAATCTGAGCCAGGAGTGTGGAAAGAAAGGTGTCCAAGGCTGGACACTTCCAAAGAGACCAATATTGTTTCCTGGTGGTGAATCTAACTGGAAGACCCTCCCAGGTTCACTTTATAACCAACTCGGGCCCCGCCTGGTGGAGCCTGGGCCCAGGAGCTGAAGGTCATCAGGAAGGCTCTGGGTTTTCCAAGGAGGCACCTGTGTCATGCTTAATTCACAAACTGTGGAATAATAGCTAGTTTTACCTACATAGCTTTCTCCAGCTCAGTGGTCGGCAAACTCACTAGTCAACAGAGAGGCAAACCACATGTGGTTCGCGAGCCGCAGTTTGCCAACCACTGCTCTAGCTCATCATTTTCCAGACTCCAATCTCCTAAAGCCTGGGATCAAGCTAGTTGCTTTTGAATTCCATGAAGGACCACTGGGCTATGTCTCATGGCAACATATGTAGTGAATCCTAATATGTGGGGAGGAAAGTGGGAGCAGTATTAAAACTACTGTTTTTTTTACCCAAAAAATTCTTTTACCAGGTGGATATCAATCTTATCAAGTTAGCTGCATCTGGACAATATTTCTACTCCATAAACATTTTCCTCCAAGATAGTCACATTAGGTCTGAGTGAAAAATTCAAGAGTGGATTTTTTTTTTAACTGAATTAAAATCGAGACATGCTCTGAAATGTGAATCTATAGTTGCCCAGGGAGCAACACAGAACGAGCATCCTTGGCAACAAAGCTTCGGCTTTCTTAATAGTGATCACTCACACTCGGAGACTCCTGGTTGAAGCAGCACTGTTCAAACTGAGGATCAACTCCTCAGCTCTTCACAATACCTCTACAGGGTCATTCTCACTCTTACCCCATTCTAGAGGTGAGAAGCCATGGTTCCATGATATTAGGAACTGGTCCAAGGATCCAGAATTCCAGTGCTGGTAACCTGGCTTCGGAGCCCACAATCTGTGCTGTCTCTGGCTGATTGAAGTACAATGCACAGAGAAAGCTTGTCCCCACCCGCATCCTCTCATCCATCAGTCCACCAGCACCTACTGCACACCTACCAGGAGCTGAGTGCTGGGTGAGGGAGCAGGGGAGGAGAGAGACGGTGGCTCAGGATGAGAGGTGACCTTCCAGAGCCTACATTTCAGAGGATGATATAAATCACACCCACAGAATACTTCAACACAGGTAGAAAGAGTGCTTTCAGAGGAGAGGTGGCCAGTGCCATGGGATTAGGAGGAGGGTAAAATTACTCTCAGCTGAAAGGGTCACAGAGGGGATCTTGGCAGAGCTGGCCCTGGAGTTGCCCAAACTTTGGGAAGTGTGTGCTAGAGGCAGCTTACGTGCCCCCCTGTGGGGTTCGGCAGAGCTTGGAGGGAGGGAGACGGTGGTTAGCACACTGCACCCTGGCCTTGCTCCACCCAGGTGGTCATGAGGACTGATGCACGTGTTCTGTTTCTGTCGCTGCTCCAACATTATTAACAGATTGCCACTCTAGCCCTTCCTTTCAGCATGCTTCAGAAATTCCAGATCTCTTGCTATAGCAGAACTCGGGATACCTTTTGAATCAATCACGTAGAGGGATCTAAAATAAAAACAGTTATCTTTAGGAAATGAGCCGTACAGCTGGAGTTTTTCCTAAATAATGGGCCAATGGTTTTAGTATTTAGCCACAACAGTGTAATGTTTTCTCAATGGAAATGTCTTTTCTAAAAAAATTGTAGACACTTTCCTGGCATTACAAAACAGAACACAGCGAATAGTTTGTGATTGATTATACGGATGGTAACTATCGTGGCAACTTCAAGTTTCCTATTTTGGACGATCTAAGGGCAGGAATCTGGATGGAAGGGGAAATCAGAGATTAAGAAAGCATAATTTATTTATATCAAAAGGTGGCATGAAGTTCCCCAGCCCCCTGTTTAGTGCCGCCTCTGCAGATGGTAATGGATGAAAACACGCTACAGGCTGTGCTGTGGATGCAGATGGAGACCACACAGGAGCGGTTTTAACGTATCACTGGGACTCTGCCCCGCAGGGTGCGCTAAGCTCTTGGGGGGTGCTGTGCAGAGGGGCCTGCCCTCATTTCACTCTGCCCGGGGCGGAGTTCCCTGCCCCACATCCCAAAGGGCTATGGAAACCAGAGACAGGTGGCTGGGTGTCCCCCATGGCAGCAAAGCTGTTCTGTCTTCTGTCTCGAGCGATTTGTTTCTCTGCTGTTTCAGCTGATTGTATCTGTCACTGCTTCTAAAAACAGCCAGCAATGCCAGCGCCGTGACTACCGATGCCAGCCTCCCTGTCTCCCTCGCTGTTTTTCTCCTCCTCCTGCCTTTTCCCTTTCTTGACACTTATGTGGCTACTCGTGTTTGTGAGAAAAGACTGGCCTTTTAGGGACATCGCTTGCCAAGCACAGCTCTTTCTTTCTTTGTTGGCTAACCCATCCCTCACAGTCCGGCAGGGATCATCTTATGGTCTTCCGCTTCCTTTGGTCGAGTTCTCTGGGGAAGCTTTTTGCTGACAAAGAAAAGAGTTGTGTGTGTGTGTGTGTGTGTGTGTGTGTGTGTGTGTGTGTGTTCTGGCAACTTTCTCTCCCTGAGCAAGCCAAAAGGCTCTGGATGCTGGAAAGTGAGTGTGTATAAAGACAGCCTTTACAGTCTGCTCAGGCCCTCTCTGAGAGCGCTGATGGCTTGAGCACATTGAGCAGTTCTGGTTCAGAGGCCAGATGGAGAGGAGTGGTGAAGAGGCCATTCTCCGTGTCAGAGGGAATGGGGTTTGAGGACACCCTTTATCATTTACTGGGTCTCTAACTGTGGGCAAGTGTTAAGCCTCCATTTCTTTTTCCTAAGTATAAAATAAGACTTGAAGTAGTCATCACTTCATCTGACATTGGAAAACACTGAACACAGCACCCAGTAAATATTCGCTATCATTATTGACTAATAACCTGGTGCACAAAATTCATGCACATTAAAAGGGGATTAATTAGAGGAAATAATTTAATATTGCTGTTTGCCCTTTCTCTGTAATAGAAGTGTCAGAGATGAAAGAACATTAGTAAAATGTATATGAAAGCCTTCCTCCTGTCAGAGTCTAGAGCTCACCATGGGACCCAGAGTCAAATCCACAGTCACCCACAAGCACCTCAAAATTGCATGAGACCCAGACCCAGACCCCCACCCAATTGAGCTAGATCCAGAGCTAGCCAGTCCCACTCTTGTCAAACCCTGCCAGGTGAAGGGTGCAGTCTGAGGTCCCCCAGCCTGGTGCTAGAGTGGGGGGTGGGGCCTGAAATCCCCTGTCAAGCCCCACCTGGTAGGGGGCTCAGCCTGAGGTCCCCAAGCCTGGCGCTGGGACAGGGGGAGCAATCTGAGGTCCCTTAGCCCAGACCAGGATGGGAAGTGCACTTTGAGGTCCCCCATCAAGCCCTTACTCTTCATAAATCATATATATATGATATATATATATATATATATATATATATATATATATATATGCCTAAGCAACTGTCATGACCGATTGACTGAATGACTGGTCGACCAGGGTCAAACTGACCATCAGGGTCAAACACTCAACACAGGAGCTGCCCCCTGGTGGTCAGTGAACTCCCACAGACAACCTTCTGCAGCCGGCCCCATCAGCCTCCATCGCCAGCCAGACTGAGAAACCCCACCCATGGCCGAGTTCATGCACCAGGTCTCTAGTAGTTTGTAGTATAGAATTAGCCTACACATGGGTGTGACTGTCTCTGAACCTCAGATATTCTTTAGTGGCCTGAGTTTATAATTGATCATCCTACAAAATAGTTCATAGAGTTGGATGAGCTATTTTAAAAAAAAAGGCTTTAAGACATATGCAGATGTGGCTGTATTTTAGGAAAACTGTTGAAAATGTAAATTACAGTTGAGACTATTTTGTGGTTTGAAAAAAGCACTGGGAGCCAAATATCTATTTTCAGGATGTGGTGAACTAAAGCAAATGTCAGAAAGCTATTGGAGAGAAGAAAGGCTTTTGAGCTTTCAAGAAATATTACCAGGTCATATTTGGAACTCCTGGGTAATATCCTCATGACGAACAGATACACTGGATCCCAGGTTCCCTGTCCTGTCTGCATGTTTGCTAACATCCTTCCCAGGTCTGCCCTCAGTGAGCAAGGCCTTGAGATTGTTCTCTCTGTGAGTTTGTGACAACTTACAGTAAAATGTCTCATTAATGAGATCTATGCTTTTCTTAAGAACTTTACAAATGCTATTTTTCATTTGCTAAACCCAAGGAAAGATCTGATAATTACTGTTATTTATGTAATATTCAGAATTTGAAATAATTATCTTAAGTGATTCTATCTCCAATATTTTTTAATGAATTCATATGTTGAATAGTGTGTGATAGGTCTCTTAGTTACCTTTCAACCCCAAGATTCTCTCGAAAAAGAAACATAATTTTTCAAAAATATTCCGGAAAAGTATAATCTTTAATTTCCATATGCGGTTGGTAAACTCACATATCAACAAAATTACTCGGTGAGAATGCCAAGGGATATTGATAAAGCTTACTGTTTTACGGAGCTTTTCATATTCATAGAGGGTCCCCATACCCAATTGTAATTATCTATAGAATGCTTGATTTTGAATTCTACTGTATTGCTGGATTTTATTAGAATCATTATTATTATTGTCATTATCTTCGTTATTATTTACTATACTAGAGGTCCGGTGCACAAAACTTGTGATGGGGGATGGGGTCCCCCTCAGCCCAGCCTGCACCCTCTCCAATCCAGGACCCCTCAGAATATGTCCAACTGCCGGGGTTTAGGCCTGATTGCCTAAACTGGCAGTCGGGCATTCCTCTCACAATCCAGGACCACTGGCTCCTAACTGCTCACCTGCCTGCCTGCCTGATCACCCCCAACTGCCCCCCCATGCTGACCTGGTCATCTCCAAACTGCCTCCCCTGTCAGTCTGGTTGCCCTCAACTGCCCCCCATCCCTGCAGACCTGGTTGCTCTATGCATCCTGCTGCTCAGTCATTTGGTTGTCCCTCACTAGCCCCACTGCCAGCCTGTTCGGTTATCCATTCAATTGCGATGGTGGCTTAGGCTTTTATTATTATAAATATTGCCTGTTATGTTCCCATTATGTTTGTTAAAAATTAATTACATGGCCATATCGCTGAGTACAAATTTATACTAAGGATATAAATTAGGGCTTGTCAAACTGCTTATTTCAGCTATTTTACAATTGATTTATAATAGGCAAGAGAGAGAGAGAGAAATTGAGAAGGAAGGAAGGGAAGGAAGAAGAAAGAGGAAAAAAGAAGAAAGGAAAGAAGGACCATCTGCTCAATTTCACAAAGAGTTTTAAAATAATTATATAGCATTTGACTGGCTTCAGCCATTACTAGAAAGAAAAGGCAACAGACTTAAGCCAATAATCAGCTCAATCCCAATAAAACTACTACTGGCTAGGAGTTCAATTATCTATTACAGTGAAGACATTTGGAAAAATTAGGCACACTGTAACAACTTCAAACCTTCAGCTGCTCTCATCAGAACTCGTTAGGGGCCCAACTCTAATAATTAAGCACAATTATTATTGATTGTAAGCCTGTTTTTAATGGGCAATTTTTTGTTGTTTCATTTAGCAAATTCTGTGGTCCTTTGCTTCCCACCATGTAGGAGCAAAGGTCACAGACCTTCTGTGACAAAATAAAGATGTTCATCCTCAAAAAAAAAAAAGTTTCAGTGAATGTAATGATAATATGGGAAATAACATTTAAGTCTAGGAACATAACAGGAGGATTCTTTACTGCATTCGATGAATCTAATGGCCAAGGTGCTTCCCTGTAACTCACAAATGGGAGTCAGTTCCAAGCATTAATTGATTATCTTGATTTAAGACATGATGCAACACATAGAAACTCCCCCCACTGACCAAAATGACTTGTGAAGAATAAATTTAAGCATGCATCTTTAATGTACTTGTACATCAAATAGAAAAAAAAAAGATTACCTCATAATTACGGGAATTTGTTTTAAACTGTGATGGGATAGTATACATTATGTTTTAAAAGAATTTCTTAAACTAGGAGAAATAAAATATTAATATTCCCAAAACCAGTTTAGCTCAGTGGATAGAGCATCAGCCTGCAGACTGAAAGGTCCCAGGTTCGATTCCGGCCAAGGGCATGTATCCTGGTTGTGGGCACATCCCCAGTGGGGGTAGGGGGAGTGCAGGAGGCGGCTGATCGATGTCTCTCTCTCATCGATGTTTCTAACTCTCTATCCTTCTTTCTTCCTCTCTGTAAAAATCAATAATATATATATATTTTTTAAGTTAATATTTACTTAGACTAAAAATTCATTAGTGATATCCCTCTAGATCAGTGGTTCTCAACCTTCCTAAGGCCGTGACCCTTGCATACAGTTCCTCATGTGGTGGTGACTCCCCCAAAACCATGAAACTTTGGTACTGTTATGCATCGTGATGAAAATATCTCCATTTTCCGATGGTCTTAGGCGACCCCCAAAGGGATCGCGACCCAAAAGGTGAGAACCCCTGCTCTAGATGCTATGATGAGCATGCTACAAGAAAAAGTATTTATTAAAAAGAAAAAATAAAGAGAAGTGAGATGTTTGACTTTTCCCCATCTCCTTTTCAATTGTTTTTTGGAAAGTATATGTAATAAT
Organism: Lasiurus borealis; assembly: GCA_004026805.1. Lineage (NCBI taxonomy): Eukaryota > Metazoa > Chordata > Mammalia > Chiroptera > Vespertilionidae > Lasiurus > Lasiurus borealis. The sequence continues at coordinate 38,358 of PVJN01017982.1, forward strand.
CTTTAAAGGAAAATAAATTTATAACAAATAGGAAAACATTAAATAATTGTTATTATAACTCCTTTTAGTTATCTATAAAATCTGGACTGCTGGCTGTTTTTGAGGCTTTTACAAAGTAGCATGAATACCCACAGGTGAGTGATTGCGATTCCTAGAAAAATCTTGTTCAACTCTGTGCTTCAGAAACCACCTCAGAATTTGGGGCACTGAGCAGAGGACATACAGGATGAACATCTCTGAAGAAAGAAGCTTTTCAGGGGCTGCCCTGTGTTTGCCACTGGGCAGAGACAACTGCCCAGAGGCAGAAACTGCCTTTCTAGGTTAAAGCTGACTCACCGGTTGGCAAGTAGGACAGCCTTTAAAACTGCTTTCCAAAATGAGCAGATTCTAAGTGGGTTATTCTTAAAACTTAATTCTGCAGCCATCTCTCGCTGGCTTACGGGTCATTAGTTCATTGTCTCCCAGCAAGTCCCACCTCCAGCCCCATTCCACCACCCACCTGAAGAGTCAGACTGAGAAAGGAGCTGGGTTCAGGTGGTGATGTCTGCTGTTTAGAAGGGACAAGCAGTGGTGAGAGAAGGTGGGGCTACTGTGTTCCAGAGCGGGAGCTGCAGCCGAACCTCAGGTGGCTCAGCTCCTTCACAAACTCTCCATGACCCCCCACTTCCATCAGCTCAGGGTCATCTGCTTCCCAGAAGAGGAGAGTAAGGGGGACCCGTGGAAGATGTCCTTTGAGGTACCAAACTAGCCAGATGCTCATGATTTCAATCTGCAGGCCTTTCTGGTGGGTCCTGTTACAAGTTCCTGTAAGAGCCATTATTCAAGCTGTCCTCTGGGGTCGCTGTCCACAGCAGACATTGCCACAACATAGTCTCCTAAACTTAGTTTTGCTCCATGATGCTCTTAGATTCTGGTTTGAAGCAGCTTTCCACAGTCCCGGTTTGCTTCTTTTCTACTCTCTGCCGTTTTGGGACCATTCTGTCCTGTCATCGATCCTAGGTGGTTCGAGATCAGATCTCTCACTGCACGGTGAAATTGCGCCAGACCACAGGCCTCATGGAGTACTGCCTGGAGGTGATAAAGGAAAATGATCCTAGTGGCTTTTTGCAGGTAAGTGTCAATTAGTTTCTGCTTCAGATTCTCAGTGTCCCTTGAGATTGACTCTACCAAGGCCAGATTCCCGCCAGACCTAAGTATGAAAGGTTTCTATCTTCTTGACACCTCCTACTGTCAATATGTCAGTGATTCCCCCCTTACCCCCCCCCAAAAAAAAGTGAAGTTTTTCAAATCCTTGGATGTCTCATGATTTCTTTAGTATTAGTTGTTTTAGTGAGATGCTATGATTGTCACTTGAATTTTATTTAACTTTCAATCCCAATGAGTAAGGGACCTTTAATTAAGAAATATGTAGATCACTTGCAAGTCACGTTCTGCC
>PVJN01017983.1:0-39700 GCA_004026805.1 Lasiurus borealis
TCTAGGCATAGCTAGCATTGGCCTCCTTAGTTATTGGGAAAAACAATCTTCAAGTAGCCGGATTGGAAAATATATTTTTGCAGGTTGGTTGTTTACTCTATTGCATTCCTTTTGATAAGCTCCTTTCTCATGGTCTTCCTGTCATAGCTGATTTCCATTAATGACTTCTGATCTCTCTCTTCAAATGAATCTGGTTTCTTTCTACATTTTCTATTATATTCCACAACCAAACACTATGTTTGTGACAGTCTCTTTTTCAGCTTCTAATCATCATGAATCTCCTTTGTAGAATCACAGTCATGCAAGTTAATGCCTTTATAATATCAACATTGTAGCTTTTATTTGTAACAGGGAATTAGAATTAAAATCATATATAAATGAGCTACTAATAATTTTTAATCAGCCACATTACAGTAAGAGAAATTTTAATATTTTCACATATATCTCATGCAGTCTTTTTATTCATTTTAGTAAAAAATTCATCAAGTTGTATACTTAAGTAAAATTAAAACATTTAAACATTAAAAGTGATGATTTAGTTCCTTAAAAAATGAGAGATTTACTAGTATGTGTCTAATCCTTTGAAGACTAGAAATAAATCTGGGGAGTCTCCAGGAGCTAACTCTATATTCTTTGACTAATGAAACACAACTGGATCAAACACTTAGGATTATCTGAGACCTACAGTATTGGATGTCCCTTATTTTGCTTGGAAGATAGGACTATGTGACATCGCCTAGCCAGTTTGGCTCAGTGAATGGAGCATCAGCCTGCGGACTAAAGGGTCCCGGGTTCGATTCTGGTCAAGGTTGCTCCCCTATCCGGACAGGCCCTGGTCAGGGCTCCTGAATGAGGCAACCAATCAATATGTATCACATTGATGTTTCTCTCTGTCTTTCCCTCTCTTCCATTCTCTTAAAAAAAAAAAAGTCAATGGAATTAAAAAAGAAAAAATCAATGGAAAAAATATCCTTGGGTAAGTATTAACAAAAACAAACAAAGTAAAAAAAATAAAGGTGATTAAACGTTTTAAAAAAAGACTATGTGACATCTCTTGAGCAGTTGGAAAATCCATGGATTTTAATGTGCCTGGGTATTGAGATAATCACCATGGTTGCCTGGACTGCATGGACTGTCTGGGATTTGCTGTCTTTCCCCAGAGTGTCTCTGTTACCTTTCCTTATGTGGGAAAAGTAAGAGGGGCATTGGTATGGAAGGGGAACCGGAAACAGAATTACAGGATTATTCTTTGACATGTTAGGTGCTATTTACGGTTTTATATATGCCAACATATACTTTCGAAAGCACTCAGCAGAGAATATTTTCTAAGAAATGTTTAATTACAGCCAGTTCATCACCAGGGATCATATTTTCAGAAGGCCTTCAAACTGTGGTTTTTAGGAGTATAGTAGTTATTAAGCATGTAGGCCAGATGGCCTGGGTTCAGATTTCAACTCTGACTCTTCCCGGGATAAATTATTTAAGTGCTCTGTGCTTTAGATTCCTCATCTGTCAAATTAGAATACCAAGAAGACCTATCCCACATGGTTGTTATGTGGATTAAGTAACATGTAAAATGGGCAGAAAAGTACCTGGCATGTAATAATCACTCAAATAACACACTTGAATAACATTCAGTTGTTATTGTTGCCCTTCTGATGATTAGAACAGAAGTAGTGCCTGTAAACAGCACCAGAGTTTCTAGGATATTTTTAAACTTTTTATTATGAAAAATTTCAAACTCAGAGAAGTAGGATTGAATTTTGCTAAAACTGAGATAGAGGTTTGTTTGACATCACCAAGTCTTAAATATCAGCCGTTAGAAATGAAGTGCTGTGATATTGGACCTTGTCTGTATTAATCACAATTGTATTTATAACTTCTTGAAAATCATTGTTAAATTCTAGTTGGCCCTCAGTTAAATATTTGTGGACCGGATACACGATTATAATATTTTGTCCCAATCCAATCAGAATTATAAAGAAAGACTCATTCTGCTTGGGGTGTGCTTGTGGTCTGGCTACAGACTCACTCTTCCATTTGTTCATTAATTGGCTCATTTATTCATTTACTGAAGCTTTATTGAATGCCTTTTATGGATCAGCAGTGGCAGCTCGAGAATTTCTAGATAAATGAGCTAAGGAGTGGCAATCCATTTTTAAAGAGACTGGTTCGGTGGCATTTCTGGATGCTGTAGTATTAGCATAATACATGCATATTTTTTACCTGGCAGGTTATGTGGGGGAAGGGTGGGTCTGGATTAGTTCATTGGAATGGAGTGAACACCTCCTCCACACCGCACCTTGGATCAGCTGTTATATACAGGCCTCCCATTTAGTGCTGTGGGTTGGCACTACAGGGAGAGAAGTGTGTATGTATAAAAGTCATTATGATGCAGGGGAAGAGGCTAGCAGACATACTAGTATGTCCAAAATATCAGAGGATAGAGAAGAAGGATCTATTAACTTCCTTGGAGGTCTAGAAGGAAAGGATGGTGTATTAGAGAGGTCTTTTCAAGGAAAGTAGTATTTGAACAAGATGTGAAGAGATAAATGGCAATTCATGGTCCTTGCAGTGCCTGCACAGACAAAGAGAGAGCATGGGTATGGAGAAGGGTTGGGTTTGGCTAGAGTGTGGGGGGCGTGATGGTGGTGGAGGTACGGAGTTGGAGGGGAGGTGGACCCTCTTCCCCTAGCCTCTGCCAGCTCGTTCACAAGCTTTTCTTCTCCTGGGTGGGCTGGTGAGTTGGTGGAGGAGTTCGGTAGGGCAGTGACTTGATCAGATTGGCACTTTGGAGAGATAACTGGGGAGGTGCCGGGCATTGTGGAGTGGAGATCAGAGAGGAAGTAGCTGGGAGAGTCGCCAGCCATGAGGCTTTGTGGTTGATGACTAATTGGCCAGGCACCAGGAACTTCTAGTAGCTCTTGGAAAGGGGCAGATGGACCCACCTCATGCTCAGTCTTTGAGTTGGGCTGCCCTAGCCCGATTTGGCAGCAGAACTGACAGACAAGCCAAGTTTCCTTTCAAAGAAAACTCCTTTGTATTTATGGAAAGCGAAATGCTAGGAGTCAGCATTCAACTCTTGATAATAGATAGGCTAAGGATATAGAGATAATAAAGAGAAATTGAGTTGGGAGAGCATTGCTGAATACATTTACATACATATACTCATGAACATAATGTCTATATATCACATATACATTTATTTATGTATATATATATATGTGTGTGTGTATATATATATATATATATATATATTCAGCAAGCTTGTCTTCATAATTCGTTTTCAATAAACTTGTTAATTTTCTAGTAGTTTTAGATTTATAGAAAAGTTGGGAAGGCCCTGCAGAGTTCCCACATGCCACACACTCAGTTTCCTCTATTGTTAACATCTCACATTAATATGGTACATTTGTCACAACTAATGAACCAGTCAATATTAATGCATAATTGTTAACTGAAGTCCATCTTTATTCAGATTTCTTTAGTTTTTACCTCATTTCCTTTTCCTGTTTCCAGATCCCATCCAGGATAACATGTCACCCTGTCTCCGTAGGCTCCTCTTGGCTGTGACAGTTTCTCACACTTGCCATATTCTTGGTAACCTTGGCAATTTTGAGGAGTTTTTGCAGAATGTCCTTAAATTAGCATTTGTCTGATGTTTTTCTCATAATTACCAGTAGACCGAAGTGATGGGTTTTGACGAAAAAGACTACAGAAGTGAAGTGCCATTCTCATCATGTCATGTCAAGGGACCCCGGTATCAGTCTGACTTCTCACTGGTGATGTTGACCTCTGTCACCTGGTTGAGGTAGTATCTGTCAGGTTTCTCCACTGTAAAGTTGTTCTACTTTACCCCTCTTCTACATTCGACTCTTTAAAAAAAAATCTTTATTGTTGGAAGTATTACGTATGTCCCCTTTTTTCCCCACTGACCCCTTCTAGCCTACCTCCCGCTCCCAACCCCAGGCCCTCACCACCCTAGTGTTTATGTCCATGGGTTGTGCATATATGCATACAAGTTGATCTCTTCCCTCCCACCCACCCACGCACCCCGGCCTTCCCGCTGAGATTCGACAGCCTGTTCCATGCTTCTATATCTCTGGATCTACTTTGTTCATCAGTTTATGTTTTTCATTAGATTCCATTATGAGTGAGATCCTGTGATACTTGTCTTTCTCTGACTGGCTTATTTCACTTAGCGTAATACTCTTCAGGTCCCTCCATGCTGTCCCAAATGATAAGAGATCCTTTTTTTTATTGCTGCATAATATTCCGTGATATAAACATAGCACGGCTTTTTAATCTACTCATCTGCTGATGGACACTTGGGCTGTTTGCAGATCGTAGCTATTGTAAATTGTGCTGCTGTTAACACAGGTGTGCATAAATCCTTTCTGACTATATTTGACTCTTTCAAAAGAAATTACCGAGTGTATCACATTTAAGGCGTAGGGAGTTATGCTCACCTCCTTTAGGGAGAGTATCTACATAAGTTATTTGGATTTCTTCACGGGCCATTTGTCTGTTCTCTCTCACTCTAATTAGGTTTTGATAGGATGATTTCTTATCTGTCCTCTAAATTCCAAATGCTAATTCTGTAGCACTTGTGTCACACTTGCCATTACTGCCTGGTGACTTCTCCCACACTTGTTTTCTTCTGTGTTACATAAACAGGCCAGTGTCTTAGTTACCCAAGCTGATTGCTGATTTTCTTGAGGACTGGGACAGCATCTTCTTCAAAGCCCCCTACAGAACTGGACACAGTGCAAGCAGTTAATAAATAAGGAATACATTATTTTATTTTATTTTTTTATATTTTATTGATTTTTTACAGAAAGGGAGAGGGATAGAAAGTCAGAAACATCGATGAGAGAGAGACATCGATCAGCTGCCTCCTGCACGCCCCCTACTGGAGTTGTGCCCGCAACCAAGATACATGCCCTTGACCGGAATCGAACCTGGGACCCTTCAGTCCGAAGGCCGACGCTCTATCCACTGAGCCAAACCGGTCTCGGCGGAATACATTATTTTTAATGTATTAAAAATTAATAACTGAAACAGATCATTAGAGTCAAAGTATATAAGAAACGTGATTAAGGCTACTATTGACATAATACCTTGATTTGTGAGCCATCCTGAATTTGGACTAGTGGCTAATAGGATGCTTCTTGTGTGCCTGACACTTTTATAAACACTTTACTTCTATTACAGATTTTATATAAACACTTTACTTCTGTTACAGATTTAAGCTTCCGGACAATCCTATCCGCTGGTGCTATTATCTCCGTAGGATAGATAAGGAAACAGGTGCAGAGGTGAAATAAATTGTCCAATATCACCAAACCGGTGGCCCAGCCGGAGTTCTGATCTCAGACTCTCTGGCTCTACAATCTGCTGTCTTAACCACTGGCTTCAACTCATTGAAGTGGCGCTTAAAATGGCATCCCCACCGGAGAAAAAACAATATTGCTATTTAAACATTTCCTTGCCGTCTGTTAGGGTACTACTGATGGCGTGGCTGGCAACAATCTTTCTGTATTTTTCCTAGGGGCAGTGTTTCTATGAAGCCATGACTGCTTTTCCTTCTTCTTTTTTTTTTTTTTTTGAATGAATAATTTTTTGGCGTAGTCCAGCTCCTTTTTATGTCTTTAAAATGCAGGCATTTTCACCACGGACATATATACAAACCATAGCCTAGATACCTCTCCCTCCCCGATCATACTCTCTTTTGAAATATAGTGGGCTTTTTCTTTTCTCTCTGGCGTTTTGAAACAGAAGGCATTGCTGGCTCCTGCCGAATAAATACTCCTTCAGTGAGTTCCTTGTCCAAACGGTCCCACCTGCGGGTCCCGGGAGGCAGCCTCGATGCTCGCAGCGACGTGGGCGAGGGAGGAGGCCTTCTCTCGAAGCCACCCAAGCCATGAACCGGCCCTGGCTTCCCGCGCCATAAACAAATGCGAGCTTTGTTCTTCCCATTGCTCACTCCGTCCCAAGTATGACTCAGGGTTAGGCTGGGTCCTTCAGACTCCGTGCCTTTGGCTGCTGGAAGGAAGTGGGAGGTTCCAGTGCAGTTGTGGGACCTTTTCAAACTGAAGAGAGGAGGCTGCCTGCAGGATGGGAGAAGAGGTATTTCTTTTTCTGCTTTTAGAGATGCGCTAAGTCCCCTCTGCCTCGTGTCTTACCTGTACGCTATCTGGTCAGAAGGCTTGCGGTGGGTTTGCATTGGAGGGTTAAAACGGAGTGTAATGCCAGCTAGGATTGATTCCTCACAGAGGGGGAAGGAACCTAAACGTGGAAGATTCTTTTCTGAAGTCCAAAGTTGCACTGGAACTATTTAAGCTGTTTTAATCCCCCCCCTCCTCCCCACCCCTTTGCTCAATTCGGCCATTAATTTTTACAGATGTTTCCAATCTCTCAGTGTTGTGGGTTTTCATGTGCTCACACTGCCGAGAGTGATTTAGATGGGCAGTTTGTACAAGCAGTAACTGTTACACCATGTCACGGAGATGTTTAGCAATTACAGATGTTGGTGCAGTAAACAAATCCAGCTCGCTCTTCAGGTTCCGCACAGAGCAAGGCAGTTATGGGACATTTCGGTTTTTTGGGGGGGCATGGACAGTTGGGGTTTTCCTTGTGAATGGAGGAGTTGTGCGCAGTGACATCTGGATGCTGTTGACCTGTTGTTCAGAGAGATAAAGCTGTTTGGCTAATTTTGGAGTCCTGAGCATTTAGATTCCTTTGCTCAGATGCAGAGTGAAGACACTAAGTTATTTTCTTTTCTAAAAGTTTGCTAGTAATCAATAGGTGGTCTCTTCTCCCTGCGAGTTGCTTATATTTGTCTCCCTAAAAGCAGAAGTCTGCCATTTTCCAAACACAAAATAAAATTCCCTAAATAAACCACAGGATATAGTGAGGCTTACAGTGCGTCATATGTCTTCCATATTCCTGTCCTTTGTTGAAAAAAAATGTAAAGGAGAGAGTTGATGAGATATATGTCTCTTCCCATTGGCTTTAACTTATTTAAAGTAAAAAAAAAAAGAAAAAGAGCATGACAAAAGGAAACACATTGTTTTAACACATGATGAGTAGGAGAACTTCTTGCAAAGCTTTTTTAGCGGTGTCTGTTGCTTGCCTAGAAAGATGAGTGCATGGAGCAGCTGGCTAAAATAACAGAATATATATGCCTCTGCAGGCCAGCGAGAATTTTCCTATGGAGAGGAAGCTTCAGTTTGCTATTGTTGTTATGTATTACTGTTGTTGGATGTCATCCTTCTGAGCTGTGAAAAGTACACATCAGCAAACTTCGTTTCCATTGATTGTTTGGGAGAGTGAGGGAGGGAGAGAGAGATTTGTTGTTCACTTGGTTAGGCATTCATGGGTTGCTTCTTGTATGTGCCCTGGCCGGAGATCGCACCCACAACCTTGGTGTTAGCAACTGAGGTACCAGCCCTGAGTTGAAAGGTAGAAATCAGAATTAGATATTTACTGGTATGTTCCAAATTCAGACGGTGACTCTGGGAAATGAGCGAGAGCCTGATTGGTTGTAAGATGTGAGCGGTGGAAAAGTCTCAATGGTAGCACTGGGCTCTCTCGTAGGAGCCTCTGTAGCTCTCTGAGGCTGTGGCCGGAGGTGGGACAGGTAAGGTAGCTACTCATTGTACTGCTGAGTGATCCCCGAACCCTTTTGCCAGTTTGTTTCTCAAAATGGAAATAGCTATCTTACTTCTTTGCTTACAGCTCTTTGCAATAGTTATTATAGTATTAAAAACTCAAAGTTAGCCGAAACCGGTTTGGCTCAGTGGATAGAGCATCAGCCTGCGGACTGAAAGGTCCCAGGTTTGATTCCGGTCAAGGGCATGTAAGTACCTTGGTTGAGGGCAAATCTCCAGTAGGGGGCGTGCAGGAGGCAGCTGATCGATGTCTCTCATCGATATTTCTAACTCTCTAACCCTCTCCCTTCCTCTCTGTAAAAAATCAATAATATATATATATATAAAAACACAAAAAACCCTCAAAGTTAAAGTATATGAGTAAGTAAATAGAAATTTATCCTAATCCTGTTATCTAGGAATAACCATAATTAACATTATATATATATTCTTCCAGACGCTTATCTGAGCAAGAAGGTGCGTGTAGCACACGTCTCTCTCTTTTTTTGGTGTTGTTATTCCTCACCCAGGGATATTTTTTCTGAGCAAGTGGAAGGCAGAGAGGGAGGGAGAGAGGGAGAGGGAGAGGGAGAGGGAGAGAGGGAGAGAGGGAGAGAGGGAGAGAGAGAGAGAGAGAGAGAGAGAGAGAGAGAGAGAGAACATTGATGTGAGACATATCAATTGGTTGCCTCCCACATGTGCCCCGCCCGGGGCTGAGACCAAACCTGCAGCTCACATACATGCCTTTGACCCGCAATGGAATCTTCAACCCTTCAGTGGCACAGGACAGCACTCTATGCACTGAGCATACTGGCCGGGGCACACATGTCCCTCCTTATGCAATAATGAGGTCATATTACCCGTCCAGTTTGTAAAACTTCACATGTTATGGATCCCCTTTCTGTCAGAGAGCTGCGTGGTCTTCCATTGTAGAGATAAATCACCATTTATTTAACTAATTCCCACCTGACCACTATTTAGGTTGCTTTCACATTTTTAATACTAAAAACATTCTTGTATATGCATCATGGTACTTTCCCTGATTGTTTCCTTAGGCTGAGTTTGTAAGAGGGGAATTTCCAGGTTAAAGGTTGACTTCATTCTGGTTGTTTTGTTTTTAATGGAAATAACCCAAGTATACGGTAAAAAAAAAAAAAATCCAACATAACGAAAGTAAAAATTTCTCAATCCCACATTTAGCTCTATTTCTCAGTGGGAATCCCCATAAAAGCTTTCTATATACTCTTATAGAAATGTGTGATATTTTTAATATGATAAAATACATATAATATAATACTATTTTATTCAATTTAAGTGCATGATTCATTGGTATTAAATATACCCACATTGTTGTATAACCATATCACCATACAGCTCCAGAACTTTTTCATCTTCTCAAACTGAAACTTTTATTCATTAAACATGAACTCTCCATGCCCCTCACAACCAGCATTCTACTTTCTGCCTCTCTGAATTCTAATACTCTAGATACCTAATGTAAGTAGAGTCATAAAATATTTTTCCTTTGTGTCTGGCTTATTTCACTTAGCATAATGCCTTCAAGGTTCATCCATGTTGTAGCATGTGTCACAATTTCCTTGCTATTTAAAGCTGAATAATATATATATATATATATCAGAATTTGTTTATCCATTCCTCTATTGATAGACTTTTTTGCTGCTATGAATAATGCTACAATGAACATCAACATACTGATACCTGTTTGAGTTCAGCTTTTAATTTTGGGGGGTATATCCCCAGAAGTAGGACTGCTGGATAACATGGTAATTCTATTTTTAATTTTTTGGGGAACAACCATACTATTTTCCACAGTGGCTGCCACCATTTTACAACCCATCAGCCCTGCATACAGGTTCCAATTTATCTACATCCTTGACAACACTTGTCATTTCCTGTGTTGCTTTTTTTAAAATAATAGCCATCTTAATGGGTGTTAAGTGGTATCTCATTGCAGTTCGAATTGGTGTCAATGTGTGTTCATGTTGCCTGTCACCAAGAGAAAAGGATATTATTTTCTCCATCTTTGAATGATGAGTTGAGGACAAGGTATTTGGGATGCTCATTAGCCAGCATCACAATCCCACCACATTGCAAACTGCTTAAAGGAAGGACCGTGTTCCCCTGTCCCCCCAGCCCCTAAAGCGAAGATGGATGGAGACCCACGGTCTCACGTTTCCAAGAGGTTTAATGGTGACCAGGACTGCGGTTTCTCTCATCGCCCCACCAAAAGTTTTGTGAAGGGTAGATTCAAAACAACTCTTTCGAGAAAAGATTGTTTTCTCCTTTGTGCTATTGTTAATTCTGAGTGATAGTTCTTGATTCATTTTACAGAATGAGCAAAGTCAGTTTTATGATTTGATTTTTTTCTCCTCACCTTCTGCTCTAGAATTTCTTAGGGGCAGGAAATAAAAGTCGTTCATTTTGCACATTATTTGCTGAATCAATTGTTTGAATTGCTATTCTTCACTGTGGTGGACTGAAGTATTTATAAGTATTTCATAGTGACTCTCTTTGGTTCTCAGATTAGTAATTCCTAATATTTATAATCCTAAAGTCTAGTTCCTGAATTTCAAGGTTTTATATTTTCTGTGTGGCCATTAATATGATGATGCCTATGAACCTGGCTTGCCTTTTTCTCGCTGATATTCTCCCTGATTATAGAATGGTATTCTAGACAGCTGAGTTTCAGTGGGATGGAGCAAGTTTCATGCTCTACGAAAACCAGCTAATGTAAAACTGGTTATCCAGCTTACTTTGCATAGTGGAGTGTCTTTGCTTACATTTAAAGAATGTAGATCACAGAGATCATTCAGTCAATCAGCAACCTGTTCATGTACTTAGATGTGGCAATGGAGACCATTTCAAAGGTACTAAAGGACAGCCTTACTCTCAAGTCAGGCCTTAATGTTGGGGTCAGTTCCCAAATAAATGTACACCCATAGTGCTCTAGAAACAAATGAAAGCATACGTGCAATAGCCCCTACTTACATTTCTACTTTTTATTTCTTTTTAATCTTTTTATTGATGTGTTACATGTATACATATCTTCCCATTGCCCCCCTCTCCCAGGCATACCCTAAACCCCCAGTGTCTTGTGTTCATTGGTTATGCTCATATGCATGCATACAAGTCCTTTGGTTGATCTCTTATCTATCCCACTTCTCCTTAACCTTCCTGCTCCTACTTATATTTCTAGTAGAGATTTCTCTCTCTGAACGTGGCTATAAAATGAACAGTTCACACATTTAGAAGTCTTCCGGAATTACCTTGAAAGCCACTTCTTTCTCAAAAGGCCATTGTGTCCCTGGCCAGGTGGTTTAGTTGGTTGGAGCGGTGCAGGTTTGTTTCCTGGTCAGGGTACATACCAAGGTTGCGGGTTCAGTCCCCGTTCAGGGTGTGTATGGGAGGCAGCCAATTGATGTTTCTCTTTTCATCTCTCGCTTTCTCTCTTCTTCTCTAAACATATCGTTGGGTGAGGATTTTTTTAAAGGCCATTGTTAAACCATTTCATGGATGGCCTGTGACTCAGGAGCGACACCTCAATTAGATTTGGCCTTAAACAATTAGGAATCATAGGCAACGTTTGAAGCCTGGAGGCAGATATTTGGAGTCTCTATCGTTTAGAAGTTGGATTCCGGTTTTGCTCATTTAAGATGAGGAAGTTAGAAGTGCTAAAGGTGGATTTACTGCCTCATTTTCTTTCTTAACTTGCTAAGCATTTTCACCCACCAATGATTTTAATATGCTTTGCTTCATTTGTTTTGGTAGCATCTGTTCAGTCTGTTCTTTATATTTTTGACATCTTAGTTGGGTTCTCATTTTCTCTCTCTACTAGAAGCAGCTTTTCTGAAATGTCTTGGGTACCTTTTCTAGGCTGTTAATAAAGTTGATATGAAGAGCAATAATGATGCAGAGTGTCAAGATTTGAGATCCTAGAATAACTAAAATTTGTCCTCTTGTTACAGGGCTTAGTACTATCTAGATACTGCATTGGGAGAGCTGGATGCATTTATGTCTTATATATCTAATATTAAATTTAGTTTAGTTTTTTTTTTTTTGCTTGACACCCCAGGATCCCATCTACATTCAGACCTTGTTTGAAGCAGATAAAGTAAGACTCGTTCATAATTTAGAATCCTATTTTTTCAAGTGATAGGAATAGAAATAACTATATTTGTTGTTTTTATTCTGAAGAGGCTGGAACATTAAGAATCTGGTAACTCTATGCCCACCATGTGTGTACATGCCTAAGCAGTACATGTCACATTGTCTATTTACAATATAGAAGTGAACGGAATATAATTGATGGGTGAGTTTTCTCTGCTTTCTATTGAAGGTTATGGGATCTCTGAAGTTTTGGTGTGATTTTTTTTTAATTTGTTGCCCAAGAGTTCAAACAACTCTAGATTTTTTCCACTGAGAGCTTTTACTCATAGGTTATTAGACAGTAGAGGGGTAAATAGTCCAGATAAGACATAATAAGGCGTCTTGAGAAAGTTAGTGAGAGGCCACAAGAGATACACCAGGTCAGGGAAAGGATCACTGGTTCCAGTACTAAAAATGGCTTTACATGGCCACAGAGCAGTACTTGTGAGGATAGCCCAACCTTGACCTTAGTCTAGAAACTGTATGAAGTGAAGATTCTCACGTAGGTTGACTGCCTTATGAAAATGAACGCCTAGAAAGAGGCTGGGGTATCCTAAGAGGTGATGACAAAAGGCATGAATGGAGATGGGTGAGAAACCAGAAATTAGGAGCTGCAGAGAAACCATGGTCATTGAGGCACAGAGAGAAGACCGAGCAGAATTCAGGAGGAAATGAAGAGTTATTTGGGGTTTGGTGGTTGACTGTCCTCTGATGCCAGTAATGGCTGACAAATGGTAAACCCCCTTTAACTTGAGGCATGTTGATCAGGTCAGGAATAAGAGAGAAGTAGCCAATCCTGAAGGCTGATCAAATCTCCCTTGTCCTGTGGTGGGAAGGATTTGGAAATCCACTGGAGTCCCTGTAGAATTGTATGGATAACCATCTGAAACCCATCTGTCAGAAATATATTAAGGATAATAACTTGGAAGTAGGGAATAGGTTATAAACTCCAGAAGTACCAGTTCTGGTCTTTGTCTTCCTCTGGCACCGTCTTCCATGAAGCTGTATTGTTCCCCGTGCAGAGCCTAGAGAGTCTTTGTAGAAGGCACAAAGAGGGATCGCTGCTCTCTGCAACGCACAAGTGGAGAGCATTGAAATGAACGTTCTCCATTGTGATGGAAAAGAACCCGGAATTTCTCGAGACCAGAAAATGCATCAGCTGTGTTAGTGCACACATTGCCTATCTCCCCCATAAAAAAAAAAAAAAAGAAAAAGAAAATACGCCTTTTAAAGATGACACAACCACCAGGACTGTCATTTAATAAAAGCACACGGTTAACATAGGTGATTTCATGTTTTTATCTTTCTGCACAAGGGTTTTCTTTGTTTCTGTCTGCTGTGGTTTTATATCATTGTGTACGTTACAGAGAAAGGAGAAGAGAATGGGGAAGTATTTTAGTCCAGGAAAATCGGAGCACGCAGTATGAGTAATGGAAGACATATCTCTCGTTTGTTATATGGAAAGATCTCATTTGCCTAAAGCTCATGGCATCCTGAAGAGAATTTACAGCCTTTTAAGAGAACCCTTTTCCTCCTGAGGCTTGCTACCAAACTGAAGTTTGAATGAATGAATGAGTGAATGAATGAATGACAGCTAAGTACAGATTGAAGTGAACTTTGCCCCCCGCTCAGGAAAAATTATTCGATAAAGTGATTCCTTTTAAAAGTGCATTTATTCAGTTTGTCCACACCCCAAACTTGAATCCCATTTTATAAAATCAGGCTTGATTTTTGAAAGGCAGCAAAATCAAAGTATGTTCATGGTAAGCGTGGACGGTTGTCCAATAGCCGAGAAAGGAAAATAACTGTGATAATCTGTGTGATTTTAAGATTATGATATACTTGCATAGTTCCAAGAGCAGAAGGAAAAAGAAAACCTCAAAATTTAGGGGGGCTGCTTTGTATCACGTTTATTTTTTATCCATTTGAGAAACTGTAACCATCATTTTGGTTTGTGTTTAAAATGAGTTTTTACTTGTGAGGAACCGGAGAATTGCTGGAACACATAACAATTAAGCTGTGGATCCTATGCCAATACTTCTTCCCGAACCAGGAAATGGAGGATTCTATAAGTATTGTCTTTGATCCTACATGAAAAATGGTTACAAAAGAAACTTCACTATTGTTTAGTCCCTTTCACACATAGGAATAGGAATTCATGGGTTGAATTAAAAGAGCAGGAAATAGATTTCTTGACTTAGCAAACACTTGATAAAATATCTGAATACTTGATTTGGGGAAACATTAATTGGAAATGATTTTATATCAGCTACTTAGTCACTGAGGATGTGAGCTGGTGAATAAATGAAGGTTGATGATAAATGGCAGGCATTGCTCTATATGGGTGGTGTCTTGTGAGTTATTTTCATGACTCATTTTACATCTGATGTTCTTAGCATCCTGCTAGTGACTTGGAAAAGGAAATGTAATGACACAGTAATGAAAGCTGCATGTACTTGGGGTGGTGAACACAGTATCCTATATACAGATGATGTATTATAAAACTGTACCCCTGAAACCTATATAATTTTATTAACCAATGTCACCCCAATAAATCCAACAAAACTAATTTTAAATGAAGAGCTGCATGTGATTTCTAGTTAGGAAGTGTTGCCAATCAAGTCAGCCTTATGAAAAGACATCGGTCATGTGGACAGATTGGCCATCCTTCCTAGTTACGTTAGTATATGTGATTTTCTTAAAACTTTATTTTTTATTATAAAAGTAATGGAAGGTTTCTAGAAACCCTGGAAAGTAGGAAAATATAAAAGAAAGTAAAAAGCACTGTAATTTAATCACCCTGGAGCAAACACTGTTGACTTAAAATTTTTTTACTGATTGATTTGAGAGAGAGAGAGAGAGAAACCATTGATTTGTTATTTTACTTAGTTACGCATTCCTTGGTTCCTTCTTTTTTTTTTTTTAATTGATTTTTTACAGAGAGGAAGAGAGAAGGATAGAAAGTTAGAAACATGGATGAGAGAGAGACATCGATCAGCCGCCTCCTGCACACCCCCTACTGGAGATGTGCCCGCAATCAGGGTACATGCCCTTGACCAGAATCGAATCCAGGACCTTTCAGTCCTCAGGCCGACGCTCTATCCACTGAGCCAAACCGGTTTGGCTGGTTGCTTCTTTTTTGTTTTTCAATTTTTTTTTATTGATTAAGGTATGACATGTGTCCATATCTTGGTTGATTCTTATATGCGCCCTGACCGGCGATGAAACCCATAACTTTGGCCTATTGGGACGATGCTCTAAACAACTGAGCAGTCTGACCGGGGCTCTGTTGACTGTTTTTGTATTTGCTTTCCATCCTTTTGCCATATATTTTTAGCTGGGTGACATCATACCACACACATAATTTTTTTCCACACACTAATTTAGTATCTTTTCCACTTAGCCTTATATAAAACTCCCCAGGTCAATACAAACTTTTAGTAAACAACTTTCAGAGCTGCAGAATGTTCCATCTCAAGGCTCCAGATACCTCGAGGTTCTGGGAAAACTGGAATTCGGTGGTTGTATTGACCGCTGTCACCATGATGTTCAAATCTCCCGTATTCTAGCTGAGAACAGCACACTTTCTGGAAAACAGCAAGAGAAGTAGGAAAGTGTTTTTGGCTGCTGCGCTGGGTAGTGGTGGGCATTCCACAGAGGTTTGTTGAATCCAGCGAACTACCTCTGGGATCGGAACAGAATTCCAGTGGTCCTGTCCTCGCCGATGTTGAAAGAAACCTTTAAGAGCAGCCTTTGGCCGGGAGCCCGGCTGCTTCCAGGTAGAGCGCCGCGAATCCAGCTTTTCACGTCCAAGTGTCTGTCGGTTATTTCCACCGGAGCCTTTCGAAATCCCCGCCACACGAGTCTCGGGTCTCATTTGGCCCCCGGTTCTTAACTGCTTTGGGAGGGGTATCTGGTGGACCTGAGCGATTTCAGATTTCTTCATCCGTTACGGAGCGGATGCCAAGCTTTACGCAGCGTGGCTCGGGGCGATTTTTCTGTGCTGGTGTGTTTGTTCCCGAGTATCCAAATCTCCATAAAAGGCTTCTGTTCTCTGACAACAGGCCATTTTCCCCGACACGCGCCTTGTTGTTTTTCCCTCGTTAACAGCGATCGCAGTTTGGATGTGGCCAGAGGCGGTTGACATGGGCTCGGACTTGAGGGGCATCTGGAACCGTCTTCCAGCCACTCGCTCCGGGGTGCCAACTTCACCAAAACTTGATTGACCCGAAAGCTCTGCGGGTTGTCTGCTCTGGGCCCCTTCGCGTCTGCTGTTTGCTTTGTTCTGTCCGCTTTCCCCCCAAGGCAAGGGCTATATCGGGATGGCTCTTGCTTTTGTTCTTTATTCATTTTCCAGAATGATCGCTTCCTTCTGAGCTCGGCTCTGCTGTGTGACTGTCTTAGAAAAGTTGTTGCACGTTCTGCAGCCCCAAGCAAAAGGAATTGGACATTAACCTGCTGGTTTTTTAAAAAAAGCTGTTGTAATCAAAACAGTCATTCTTTGTAATTAGATGTATAAAGAGGCATTATAATGATTGCTTTTTTTTATTCGGTAAAATTCAATAATATGCCGAGAGCATCGGCTTGTGGACTGAAAGGTCCCAGGTTTGATTCCGGTTGGGGGCATGTACCTTGCTTGCGGGCACATCTCCACTGTGGGGCGTGCAGGAGGCGGCTGATCGATGTCTCTCTCTCCTCGATGTTTCTGACTTTCTGTCTCTCTCCCTTCCTCTCTGTAAAAAATCAATAAAATATATTTAAAAAATTCAATAATATTAATAATGGCTAAGCACTTCATCTATCTATCTATCTATCTATCTATCTATCTATCTATTCTATTAAATCCTCCTAGAAAAATCTATGAGGTACACATTATTATCTCCATTTCAGACAATGAAACTGAGGTTTAGAGAGGTGAAGTAACTTGTCCAAGATCAAATAGCTGGTAAAATTTGTGTGTTCTTAGAGAGGATTCCTACTCAATACTAATTCGCTCTTCCTGCTAAATGATATCATAAAAAGGGAGTTAGGGTTCTTTGTTCCATTGTTAGATCCCTAGCACTAAGGAAATGCATTGCACAAGGTACTTTCGCCACAAATGTAAACATTGTTTATGAATATTGAACTTATTGTGGCTGGAGTAAATTATGAATATTAGTAATATTAGCAAAGGGCTCACCCCCCCTTATGCAGCTTTGCTTTCTGTGGTTTTAAATACCTGAGCTCAGCTGCAGTCTGAAAATATCTACATCCTTCACCTCACTTCATCTCATCACATAGGCATTGTATCATCTCACATCATCATCATCAGAAGAAGAAGGGCCGAGACTGGTTTGGCTCAGTGGATAGAGTGTCGGTCTGCGGACTGAAAGGTCCCAGGTTCGATTCCGGTCAGGGGCATGTACCTTGGTTGCGGGCACATCCCCGGTAGGAGGCATGCAGGAGGCAGCTGTTTGATGTCTCTCATCGATGTTTCTAACTCTCTATCCCTCTCCCTTCCTCTCTGTAAAAAAATCAATAAATTATGTTTAAAAATAAAAAGAAGGGTAAAAACACTACAATAAGGTGTTTTGAGAGAGAGAGAGAGACCATTCATGTAACTTTTATTACAGAATATTCTTATAATTGTCCTATTTTATTATTAGTTATTGTTGTTAATCTCTTACTATGCCTAATTTATAAATAAAATTTTATCATAGATATGTATGTATAGGAAAAACACAGTATATGCAGGATTTGGTACTATCTGCATTTCAGGCATCCACCGAGGGTCTTGGAATATATCCAGCATTTAAATCGGGGTGAGGCCCACGGTTCCTCCAATATTCAAGGCACATTGAAGACTACAAATATAATCAAGACACAATCCTCGCCCCCCCCCCGGCACTTGCATTCCAGTTCATTAAGCAGACACATATGTGAGTAACCATAAATAGAAGGCAGAGGGTAGTGCGTGCTGTTCTGGAGATTCAAAGGCAGTTCAGCAGGATCGTGGTGAGATGAGAGAGAGTCCCAGCAGTTGGCAGCTAGGATATTTTCATGGAAGGCACAGTCTGGGTTCATCCCTCATGGTTGAAAATGTCTTCGCAACTGGCAACTGGAGTGCCCAGAGCTCAATTTGATCTCTGTTTGGGGAGCTTCGTTTTTAAAGCATTTGGGGGTCACCTTTCTAAGTATTCCACTCCATGTCCAGAGGATGTAACCAATGTAGATCTGACCTCCAGGCATATTTAGGAAATTCCTTCTTTGATTAAGTATGTGATGTGAAGTCTTTCTTTATAAAAAATATAGAATATAAAGATAATATTGACTCTTTAATTTTCTCTGTAGTTCTCTCTTCCCTTCTTCTGTGTAATTGGGAAGCCAGGTCATTAACAAAAGAAGTAAGTGTTATTGTGTGAGAATCTTTGGAGCTGGTGATGAAAGTAAAGAACAGTCCTACAGCGTTAAAGCCAGAGCTGTTGAGCATGAGCCAGATTTAGGGGTGGTCTTCATGGAGGCAGTAGGTCATCTTTCTTAGAGGTGGAAGGAGTGTTTTGTATAAGACTGAAGTGAGTTTCAGGACAAACTTGGGTTTGTTCCCTAACTCCCTTTATTAGACTGTCTGTTCCCCTGATTGTTTTGTCGTTGAATATTAAGTATCAGGATATCAGAGGCTCAAGAGCCAATCTTTATCATTCTAATTAATATTCTTATGTAGAGGCTTCTAGGGAAAGAGGAGTATGTATGCCCCTAAGTCTTTTTTTAAAATGTGGTAAAATCTACATAACATGAAGTTTGCCGTTTTAATTATTTGTAAGTGTATAGTGCATTCACATTGTTGTGCAACCATCACCACCATCCATCTCCAGAACTCCTTTTATCTTGCAAAACCAAGTATGTACCCAACAGCTCCCCATCCCCCTCCCCCAGCCTCTGGCCACCACCATCCCGCTTTCTGTCTTTATGAATCTGACTACTCTAGGCAACACCCATAAATGGAATAGTACAGTATTTGTCCCTTTGTGACTGGCGCAATCCACTTAGCACTGCATCCTCAAGGTTCATCCATGTGATACCTTGTGTCAGAATTTTCTTCTTGCCGAAACCGGTTTGGCTCAGTGGATAGAGCGTCTGCCTGCAGACTGAAAGGTCCCAGGTTCGATTCCGTTCAAGGGCATGTACCTTGGTTTTGGGCACATCCCTAGTGGGGTGCGTGCAGGAGGCAGCTGATGGATGTCTCTCTCATCGATGTTTCTAACTCTCTATCCCTTTCCCTTCCTCTCTGTAAGAAATCAATAAAATATATATAAAAATGTTTTTAAGAAAAGGAATTTTCTTCTTTTAAAGGCTGGATAATATTTCATTGAATGCCCTAGCCTTTTAAGTAGCAGTTTTATTTGAAAACAAAGCAACAAAACACGGCTCCAAATATTAGCTCTTTTCTGATTAAACGATTTCATTTCCCCCCTTTTTTTTTTTTTACTCCGAAGGACAGAAAAGCTTCTCTGGAAATTTCTTTTGGGGGAAGAAGTTGCCCATTTTTGTTCCTAGGCTAAGATATTTTGGGAGATATATTTGACTAAAGTATTTATTTGACATTTGTCAGATTAGAAAGATGCTTTTTCATATGTCAAGAGTTTCTTATGTGTCTCTGTTTTTTTTTTTAATATTTTTGTTTTCGAATAGTAGATTGATCGGTGTTTTAACAGTAAGCTGACTGTTCAAAACTATCACAGGCCTGCTGTTTTCCCGCTGCATGCCAGCACTGAAGAGCACACTGCTGTGAGCCTTCCCGTCCGGACTGATTCTCCACTGCTTCCCTGAGCCCCCGCCTCTGCCTCTCTTGCCTTTCTGGTCAGGGTCTGACCTTAATGTTCTTCTTTGCACACCATTGGCTTTGCATCCATATGGAGAATGCATCTATGTACACTCAGGAACATAACAGAGCTTTGGGTATTTTCCATCCATATTAAAACCAACTCACAATTGCCAGTTTATCCTGGAGTGACTGAGAAGTATGGATACGTCCACAGTCTAAATGTATTTCTTAGTTTCACTGCCTCAGCTGGATCATTTTGTCAACCTCTTGATTATCTTCATGACTTTTGCATGTTTTTTCCATCTTTTCTCCTCCCAGTGCCACCAGATCGTTGGTATTAAAGTCACAAATTTGATCATGGTACACCTCTACTTTCTACCAGTTGTCTTTAAATTAAAGCACACACAGGTACGGCAAGTCTTCTGTCAAAACACTGAACGAACAAAGCTCAAACTAGCCCATGATATGTCCTCTTGCCATACCATCCTGCTCTCTCTTACCTACACTCTTCTTAAGTTCTCCAAATGCTCAAAAAAGAAGGCATTGTTAATCAAAAGGTAAAAACTAATCTTCTTGTGGAAGGAAGGTTTAAGTTTTCCTTTGATCTGTCACAACAGTGGAAAACAGTCTTTTAAATCATGATGGAAAATTGCGTTTTGCAAAAGTGATATACAAAATGGAAATTTCCTTTGGCTCGTGCCTCCTGTGAATAAGGAGATCCTAAAACAAAATAGTGTGCAGGCTTCTTTCTCTGGACAGTGGAGGTAAAAGATAGAGTATTTTCATTTATTGTCAGACATCCTAAGAGCCGCCTTCTGTGATTGTAATGTACATTCTCTACCTCACTGAGTACTTAGGCAGGTTTTGGCTTGGAATTCAGCACTGTGTGTCCGGTATGGGTGGAAGCCCCTACTAAACCTTCAGAAAGTTGTTTTGCTTTGACAAAGAGAAAACCCTCCCTTCCTGTGAATATGCTGTATAGCGCTTTAAATTTGTTAGCGCCTGGTTTCTAAAAATATTCCAAATGCTAACAAATGGCCCTGGATGGGTTTCTCAGTGGTTAGAGCATTGACCCTCAGATTGAAGGGTAGCGGGTTCAATTCCAGACAGGGGCACGTACCTCGATCCCCGGCCCTGGACAGGGTGCATGTGGGAGGCAATCAATCGATGTGTCTCTCTCTTTCTGTCTCTGCCTCTCCCTTCCGCTCTCTCTAAAAATTAATGGAAAAAATATCCTTGGGTGACGGTTAACAACAACAAAATGCTAGCAAATGAACCAAATCCTGACAGAATTTAAAACGCATAATAAAAAATAGAATTTGGCTCAGATTCTCAGGTACATTTTTCTATTGGTACACAAATGCATATATGTGTCTCAAGTGTGTGTAATGCGCAAATATAAAACAGACTTCATATATACATATCGAGTAGCATGGAAGATACTGAAGTTTTTATAGGACACAGTGAAAAAGTAAATGCTGGAAGACCTAATGGAGACATCTAAGAGGAGACTAGGTGCTTTATCTTCAGATATCATATTCGTCTTAAGAGAATATACCAGGAGAAAGATACCAGCCATTGAGAGAGATGGCAAGTTGCAGCAATTGTAAGTTTGAAGTAAATCCTTGAATTTCTTGTGTGCCTTGGCAATTTACATGAATGGCCATAGATACGCAGTACACTAGTCCATCCTTATCTGTGGTTTCAGTCACCTGCTGTCACCCATAGTCTAAAAATATCCATGTCATGCATCTCACTTTATCTCATTACATTAGCATTGTATCAGCTCACATCATTACAGGAAGAAGGGTGAGAACTGTACAATAAGATATTTCCAAAGAGAGCACATTCACATAACTTTATTACAGTATATTGATATAATTGTTTTGTTTTATAATTGGTTATTGTTAATTTCATACTGTGCCTCATTTATAAATTAAACTTTTTTTAAATATATATTTTGTATTGATTTTTTACAGAGAGGAAGGGAGAGGGATGATAGAGAGTTAGAAACATCGATGAGAGAGACATCGATCAGCTGCCTCCTGCACGCCCCCCGTTGGGGATGTGCCCGCAACCAAGGTACATGCCCTGGACCGGAATCAAACCTAGGACCCTTCAGTCCACAGGCTGACGCTCTATCCACTGAGCCAAACTGGTTCCGGCTGTAAATTAAACTTTATTATAGGTATGTATGTTTAGGGGGAAAAAACATAGTATGAGTAGGGTTCAGTACTATTTGCTTTCAGAGGTTCTTAGAATATATTCCCAGAGGATAAGGAAATATAAGCACTGTATATATTCGCAGTGTTTGAAGTAGCTATACTAAGAGGTGGTGGTGGAGAGTGATTAAAACTTGAGTCTTACGGGAGATCAAATAAAGCAGCTTGATCAGGGAATAGGATCTCTCATGTACAAAACTGTAGAAATAGTCCTTGTGATAGTAACAGGGCTAGATCTAGGCGGGAATCAAAGAGGAAGGGATGAAAATCTGAAAGCAGGGCCTTGGTGACGAGTTTAATATGGGAAGTTGCAGTAAGAGTGTAATCAAGAGTTAGTTCCAAATCATGAGTCTAGGAGACAATATGAGCCGAGAGAATTTAGGAGGTAGAAATAGTGATGTTCACCCAACTATTCCATAGACCACTCATTCTTGTGACGTGTCCATGGGTATCACAAGAAGTAGGAATTGTGGTCAGATACATTTGGAAAATACTGAGATAATGTTAGAGGTAGAGTTAAACAGTAACTACAGGACTTCTCATGGCCTTTAATATGCCATTGTGCAACGATTATATCAAGAATTCCGTTTCCCAAATTTACCAGATTGTAGGAATAGGTGGTTTGGTGGTTGGTTGGTAGAAACACACTTTGGAAAATGATTTCAGAACAAGAAAACAGTGTGTGTGTGTGTGTGTGTGTGTGTGTGTGTGTGTGTGTATACCTGGATAATAACTCCCCCCCCCCGCAAGTGAGGATGTGTGTGTCTGGGAACAAAGGAATAAGCCAGGGGCAGCAGAGGTCTAGAAAGAGATCTCAGACAATGTATTATCACAGAGACCAGGGTGGAAAGAGCTGATGCATGACAGTAGCAAACAGTGGGGCTCCAAGACGGTCTCCTGGTCTGGTTTGTCAAGGAAAACATCTCCCCTCATTTACCTGTTGTGTTGTGTTGTGTTGTGTTGTGTTGTGTTGGATGTCAAAGGGTGAGTGGATGCCATCCACATACTTCCTTCTGCACTCAGCACTTACCATTGACTATGGAGATAAGAGAATAATTAACATCTAGAACCTGCTCTCATAGAGGGCGTTAATTCTGAAACAAAGCTGGGGGGGAGGGTGGTTAAACTTCTAAGTGTAATACAGTTAACAAAAGCTTCTAAAGCAGCTGTGAATCTGATGAGCTCTTTATGATTGGGTAAAAAGGCTTAATGTAACTTGAATTATCACTAACTTTTTTTTAAACAACCAGGAAAATAAACATTACATGAATAACTGAAAGTCTTAAGCACAAGCCTCTAATCAGAAGGTGACTTAATTTTTTTTTCTTATATTGAAGTTTAAATGTAGACTGTGAAAAGCTGTTGATGTTGTAATGGACACAGTGGTATAGAAGGTATTTTAAAGGTAGCCTCTGTCCCTAGAATGGAACTACAAATATATTTTTCTTTTACTATACCATGCACTTTATTTTTAGGATTTTGAGTTGTGTTTTCCTCTGGCATATCTTGTGTTGTTATCAAATAGTTTAAACCAGACCAACCAAAGGCAAGTGAGTTGACAGTTGCTATGTAAGGTTCTCAGGAAGAAAAGTCTCCCATTAGAATGCGCAGGCGCTCCATTGTAAAGAGGCTCCTTTGTGCCAGTTCTCACTGGCTGTGACCTGAGCAGAGAGCAAGATACTGAAAACCTATTTAAAGAAATAATGACTGAAAACTTCCAACATCTGGTAAAAGAAATAGACTTACAAGTCCAAGAAGCACACAGAACCCCATATAAAAGGAATCCAAAGAGGACTACACCAAGACACATCATAATTAAAATACTAAGAGCAAAAGACAAAGAGAGAATATTAAAGGCAGCAAGAGAAAAACAGTTCATTACCTACAAGGGAGCACCCATACGACTGTCAGCTGATTTCTCAACAGAAACGATGCAGGCCAGATGGGAGTGGCAAGAAATATTAGCGTGATGAATAGCAAGAGTCACTAAGCTTCTGCTCTGCTCCTATGGCTCCCTACTGAACACTAGAAAATTTTCCCTAATACATACTTCATAGATGTTCATGAAAGGAGCATGTAACAATAAACAAAAGGTTGATAGTAGGTTTTAACAGCCATTCGTGTATCTTTTTGAGGTATGGTAGAAAATGAACACTGAAAGGTTGAGGACATGGTCATCTATCAATACTGATTTGTCTTCCTCACATCACTGTGTTCTGTAGCCTTTACATCTCCATATCCTTTCTATGACCAGGATTTGGGATAACCATGCCGAATGGTCGGGCACCCTTTCTGGGGATGTTCAGGATTCTCCTGCCTTTTCCTCTGCTTCCCTGCTTTACATGGAACACACACTTAATAAATCTGCACTAATAGAAAGGGAAGGTGTACCATCAGATCCTAGTCTAGAAAAGGAAATGCCTTCAAAAAGCTCTTCTTTATCTCATACTTTACCAGTGGTTTGAAAAGTCAACTCTGGTGTTTGGCTTTGTATGAGAACTTGAGTAATGTCTACATAGTTTCTCAGAAGATCACTCTCTTCTAGAATAGCTGTCTCAAAAGGCCTGATCTGCCAACAGAGAGCCTCACCAATACATGGAGCTCTTGCCTTTCCCCCACCCCCCAGCCCCTATACACAGCAAGCCTGGTTGTCTCTGTGATTCAAGCATTGTGTGTAGTATTCTCAGAGAGGAGACTTTCAGAAATAGGACTTAAACTTCCTTCTACTTAGCATCACCTATAATTAGAAACTTTTTTTACACTCAGAGGAGTTTGCATGTGAATTAGAATAAAGTCAGAGGAGCGATTTTATACTTGATGTGAGCAGGATCCTGGCTCAGTCTCCAGCAGTCACAAAGAGAAAGAAGTATTAGTCACTAGGGAACTGGATTCCACTGGACACGAATCCAGTGATTGTCTTTCCTACAAGCATTAGCTTCTTCATTTTGGCATAGAAAAGAAAAAAAATTACTTGCTACACTAACTGAAGTCATATGAGGTTTATCTGTCCCGATGCTGTATTACCAGATCTTTTAGAGCGAGGAGTGTATATGATACTCCTTCTATAAACACACACATGCACACAAAACAAATTTTATTGAGTAATTTTGTCAAGAAACCTAAAACAGAAGAGGTACTTGTGGTATTACATATTCAAAGGAATTAATTTTTTGAATAATTGATTTTTAAAAACCAGGTTTTAAATGGAGATTAGGATGTGGTAGGAGAGACACAAGGTAACAGCAGCCTGGAGATCAATGTGCATTGAAGTACATTGATAGTAACAGTCTATCTGTAGAGCTTTCAGCCTCACACTTCTACTTCCAGACCAAACAGTGGCTTCTGAGTTGGGGGACAGGCAGACCACAGTAATGTGGATGTGGGTACTAGGAAGTCTTTAGCTACAGCACAGTCCAGAGCCTGAGAGTGTGATCCTTTAGATGCCATATGGTACAATGGACCTCTTAGAAGGTGAAAGAGCTGTGTCCTGAGCAGTATCCACATAGTCCCTAACTGCGGGGCCAGTGCTTATCTTGAATAAGCCATTTCCTTAGAGAACCCAGCGGGCAAAAACTCAGAACTCTGCCGAGAAAGCCAAAAGTAGAGATCCTGAATCCCTGTCCACAGCCACTGCAAGCCCCAAACCCTCCTTGGCTGCCTGCAAGATGGATGAGAGGTGTGGATCTGACTCCCCACTTTTTCTCTTCACTTTGGCCTACATCATAGCTGACCTTCAATTTTACATGACCTACCTTCATACTGGAACGAGACATTGCTTTCGTAATGCGTGCCCTTTAAAAGTTGGGGTCCTGTTCATTTCGTTTCAATTGACGAAAGATGATCTCAGAGGTGGAAGCTAGAAGCCTGGTGGGAAAGCAGTGCTTCGATACCCCTTGTCTTCGTTCTTGATTTTAGAAGAAGGACAGGTGAGAGAGGTTCTTGAATGGGGTGTTTGGAAAAGTGTCGGGTGTTGGGGTGGCCTCGAGGACAGTAGAGCAGGACAGTGCTTCCTCAGTGTCCTGTAGCGCATGCAAACATCGTCTACAATGAAGGCCAACAGAAGGAAACACTGAAGGAACAGCAGGGTGCGACTTTCCCTGAAGTGTAGTACAGTCCCGGGGATCTGCCCGCTTGGCCTTTGAGGTAGTTTGAGCCAGAGAGGCTAGATAAGGCCTTACATTTCTGGTTCAAAACCATCTTTCTGTCTGTCTGTCCGTCTGTTCCATCCATCCTCTCAGTACTCCTTATGCGAAGGGTCTCATGGTCACCAGTGCTCTCCACTTTCTGTCCTCCATTATCAGGGTTCTCTCCAGTGAGTCTTCAGTTGATTATCCAGGGAGTTTTTTTCTGTATTTTAACTGTAATTCCAGTTTGGTCCTGGGAGCATGTCTGTGCAACATCCACCTACTCCCAATTCCCTTCTGTCATTGTGAGATGATCCAATGCCAGACCTACGCCTGAATCTGTGTAACCATCCCTCACTTGGAGTAAATGGCTTGGTGTCACTTGTTTTAGGTGCTTGTGGTCTTAGTACAGGACCTATGCTTTCTGGAGCAATACTTCTCAGGACCAGCTGCACTGAATATCCCCCTGCCTTGGTGCCGACCAAGCAATCCTTCACTTAAAAAAAAAAAGAAAAATCTCAGGATATTGTCATATTAACTATTCTACTAAACTCCACTTTCTCCCTAAACTGACCCATTTAGTAGCAATGAGACCTTCTTATGCCAGTTATGAATAGAGAATGCAGGAAGAAGGTGGAGAGAGAGAGAGAAGAGATGAAGAAGAGTGAAAAAGTTGTTTTATACTTGATCTAGGTCTCAGAATAGGCATCAAGTTGTTAATCCAAGAAAAGGTATTTGGTTAGCACTGCTGGAATCTCTCCTACATCTAGGTCGGTAGATCTCAAACCTAAGTGTGCATCACAATCCCCTGGAGGGTGTGTTCACACAGAGACTGCTGGGCACCATCCCCAGGGTTTCTGATTGAGAAAGCCTGGGGCAGGGCCTGAGAACTGGCTTTACTCACAAGTGCCCGGGATGAAGCTGGCGTCGCTGGTTTGGGAACCATACTTCTCCGGATCTAGAGAAAAGAAACATCTGAATAATCCATATCTCTGGGACACCTGAAGGACCAGGCTGAGAGGGGATGATTTACCTTACTCTAGACAAGTGGTTCTCAACCTTTCTAATGCCCTCTAATACAGTTCCTCATGTTCTGGTGACACCAACCATAAAATTATTTTCGTTGCTACTTCCTAACTGTCATTTTGCTACTGTTATGAATCGCAGTGTCAATATCTGTGTTTCCCGATGGTCTTGGGTGACCTTGCTGGTGGTTCTCAACCTGTTCATCGTGACCATCGGTAAACAGAGATATTGACATTACGATTCATAACAGTAGCAAAATGACAGTTAGGAAGTAGCAACGAAAATAATTTTATGGTGGGGTCACCACCACATGAGGAACTGTATTAAAGGGTCGCGGCATTAGGAAGGTTGAGAACCATTGCTCTAGACCTTTAGTCATGGTCCATGAAGAGACATAGAATTAAGGTCCAGCACCCTTGGGAGGTGAGTACAGTATCTGCTTCACCATCACCGCTTTTGCCGGATCCACACGGAAGCCAGTGTTCGGCATTATCTGAAATAGTGAGAAAAAGGAGGAGAGCAAACTTTGCTTTCTTGTGTCTTTCTGCAGTGAAGTGAGTGGATTTAACTGGTGCTTTCCTTGATTTGATGTCTGTTAGCTTGGATGGAGTGGTAAACCGGAACATTAGTAATGATGCACAACACGTGGTCTGTTACCAAATAAGGGGAAATTATAAGAATATACAACCTTTGGAGGCTTGTCCAAAGGAATGTATTTGCTGTAAAGCCCAAACCATTGGCTATCTCTCTCTCTCTCTTTTTTTTTCTTCCTGAAAGGTCGGGATTGGACAGCTGTTTTACTGATTTTCTCTCTCCCCTGTCAGTAATAACTTAAGTATTAATTATTCTGTTCTTATTGCTAATGCTTTAACAATAGTGATGCTTTATTCTGGTCCCCAAAAAGGAAAAAAAGCAAGGAGATTGATGAGGATATTGTTGGAAGGTGAAAATGAGTGCGAATGATACTGAGAGCATCTATTGTTTTTCCTGTCAATTCCTGATCTTTAAAGATAATTCTGAGATCAGTTTTTCATCAAATCTGACCTTATGGCCAAATAACATCAAGCTTTTCTTCCTCCTTGATGTTTCCTTGAAATCACAAGATGTTACGAGTTTGCGTACTTAGCGGCAGTTGAGGGGTAGCATAATATTTTGCGTTTCATTTTTTAGTCTCAGATAGAAAGCCCTGTGGCACTAAATAAAAATGTCACCGTGTAAAATGTAAAGGCGTTCTGTCACAAATGCCTTAAAAAATGCATGAGGGACCGAAGATTTGATTTATCTTATCCTCTTTCTGTGATTTATTCATATTTAACGTTCGTTTCAACACTTGAAGCATGAAGACATTTTTCAAATTAAAAACTGCGCTGAATCAGTTATATGTGAGGAAACATTCCGCTGTGCTGGTTTTGAATTATGCAGCTCATTCCTTTTCACGTGTCCAAGGGGGAGGTGTGTTTGGCTTTCCCGGTGGCTGGGATTCTCTCTGGGGAAAGCCTTCATCACTGGGGAGGTGCGTTCACCCAGCTCCTTGGTTTTGACACCTGTTTCCCTGGTATCAATAGCCATTTTCCTTGATCTAGAAAGGGATGCAGGAAGGCACAGTTGCTCTGGCCACTCTGCTTCTACCCGTCTGTCTGTCCTCCATCCCATTCTTCTTTCACTCTCTTTTCCTTTTAATGATATTTTTATTGCTTCCAGAGAGGAAGGGAGAGGGAGAGAGAGAGAGAGAGAAACATCAATGATCAGAGAGAATTACCGATTGACTGCTATTATGTCCCACACTGGGAATGGAGCACACAACCTGGGCTTGTGCCCTGACCAGGAATCGAACTGTGACCTCCTGGTTCATAGGTCAGTGCTCAACCACTGAGCCATGCTGGCTGGGCTGCTTTTTCTCTTTTTATTCATTCTCTCTTACTGTCATTGTTATGCTTCCTCTCTGTAGATACTTTTGAGCACTTCCTCTGGGCTACTGTGCCACGATAGATCTAGTCAGCTTCTCATAAAATGAGGTGAAATGTATGTGTGTTCTCTGTTAAATATAATAAAGCTTTCAATAAGGACATCAAGAAAGAATGGGCAAAAAGATATCTAACACCCTCTTTACCTGATTTTCCCACTTGCTTGTCACTGAGGTTCAGACCAATACGCAGACCAGCACAAAGACTGTGCTGTTTTCAGACCCAGATGTGAGGATTATGATCTTGATTTTATTTCTTTGCGTAACGGAGCGAATCATCTTGGTAAATAGAATCATCTCTTTCTTTCTCAGACTATTGGCAAGAAGTTACCTCCAGCTACAGCAACTCAAGACTCATCAAAAACAGAAATGGACAGCAGGACAAAGAGTGAGTTTCCTTATTCATCCATTTACATTTGAAAGCAGCTAAGGGTTTTTAAATCATTGAAATGCTTTTGATAAAATCCTCACGTAATCTTAATGGCTTTTTTCGACACATCAGGAAAAATGCACGTAAGTGTTTCATGTGATCCCAACAGTGGAATGGGCACAGTTAGATTCAGAGCTCTTGGGGGTGGGGTGTCTCCTTTAAGAAACATGGTTCTGTCCTGTCCTGTGTATCACGCCCATGTGCAGAGTCAGGACTTATCCATATCTACCCAGAGCACTGTACCTCGTTCCAGAGGCAGAGAGATTCAAGAGAATGGCGACTTAAGCAATTTAGGGCTTCTCAGATGTTCAAGTCAGAGAGGTCTTATCTTTGATCATAATCACTCAGCCAACACTCCCAAGCCTTGACTTCCTGCCAGCATTCTCAGCACATCCCTGCTCGAATCCCTTTAGATACAACTGTCTTTCTTCTATTGAGCGATATATGCTCTTCCTATAATCCACCCCTCCCCCATGGTATAGTCTCTGGGTCTATATTGATATTTGCCCATTTTCTTCCTAAACAGTCCTTTATGTATTTGAGGGCAATTGTCTCTCCAGAACCTTCCCAAAGGTCAGTATTTCCAGTTCTAGAGTTGTCAGATAAAATATAGGATGCCTGGTTACATTTGAATTTTAGATAACCAGTGAATAATTTGGGGGTTGTAAGTATGCCTCATGCAATATTTGTTGTTTATCTGAAATTCACATGTAATTCAGCATCCTGTGTTTGTATTTGCTAAATCAGGCAACTCTCCATTTCCTTAGTCACTTCTCCCATGACTGGGTGTTCTGAATGTGCTCTAGTATGTCTTTTCCCAGAAACAAGTACTTCAGTTCCTTCTAGGGATTTTATTTTGTTTTGTTTTATTTAGCTTCAGATTTTTTTTATGAGGATAATGTGGGCAGACTACTAATCTAGTTTGGACAGCCAAAGATTGAGAGAAAATATATATATTTACACTGAGTGGCCAGATTATTATGATCTCTGAACACATAATAATCTGGCCACTCAGTATGTGTGTGTATATGTGTGTGTGTGTGTGTGTGTGTGTGTGTGTGTGTGTGTGTATCTTTGATCATAATCACTTATCTATATATATATATCTATATACATACACACACACACACACACACACACACACACACACATGTATATACATTTTAGAGGCCTGGTGCATGAATTCGTGCATGGGTGGGGTCTGGCCAGCCTGGCCAGGGAGAGGGGACATGGTGGTTGGCCAGCCTACCTGTTGGTCGAACTCCTGGTCGTGTGGACAATTTGCATATTAGCCTTTTATTATATAGGATATACACTGAGTGGCCAGATTATTATACATTCAGAGATCATCATAATCTGGCCACTCAGTGTGTGTGTGTGCGTGTGCGTGTGTGTGTGTGTGTGTGTACAACAAAATTATAATTAATGTAAGAGCAAGTATAGATTTGTTCTTTTAATTGCACAATAATATATCAGGAACTCCTTTTGCAATGCAAAACAGGCAGTTTTGAAAGCAAATAAGAGATACTGCCTTAGGCATAAGAAAATGAATTTATGGGAGCTGCTAAGCTAAATATGGTGGTTTTGATAAATAACTTCATGATGATATAGATGCAGATGCTAAAGCTCTTAATGTTTAAGGTTCAAATGAACCTACATGCCTTCATCTGTTAATGGTACAGTCAGACTCTGGATAATAGAGTAATGCTGTAATCCTGCAGTTCTCAAATTTAAGTGTGCTCACAATCACCTGAAGATCTGGGGACGGACTGAAAATTTGCTTTTCTAACAAATTTCCGGCTACTACTGCTTCCTGGTCTAGGTCCCGCACTTTGAGAACCACTGTTCTAAGCTTACAAGTGCTCCTCAGGAGAAACTGGCCTGCATTTATCCATGCAGATTATAGGCTAATCTTGCTAACCCTATCTTTAAGGCGCTAAAACCTTTGAGATTCTTTGAGTCCTAGAAATATTTTTTCAAGATTTGACAGTTACACCATTTCAGAAACATTGCTCTTGTTGGACAGTAGCCTGTCTTTCCTTCCATTCAACTGCTTATTTTGTTGCTATGACTATTAACAAGTTTATAGATGATTAAGGTTACTAGGCAAATTGCTTGGATGGATAGAGTGGGCAGTGGACAGGAAAAAAGGAAAGGGGGACATGTAGCAAACCCCAAAGGCAAGTAGAATGTGGTCCCCTGGGACTGGCTGTCCTCATGACATGTGACAACCAGGGATGGGCCTTCACCGACCTAACTTGTGTTTGCAGAAATAATAATCAGAGAAGCAGAGAATGTTTTGTAATGGAAAGAAGTTTAATAGACATGAAAGAGAGTTTCCCTGCAGATTGTTAAATGCTGTCCAGACTAAATAGGACCTTGATTAACTTACGGGTTATGTTGGGGGAAGGTTGAGCAGGAGGGACCTTGTAAAGATTTGGCACAAAACGGGATAATCTGTAGGGCAGGCTTAAGTGACTAAACCCCGGGTCCCAACAACTGGCCTTAGGATAAGAGCGTGTCCTTGACACTTTATCTTTGCCCTTTGTAATGTCTGTAGACAGGAGGCTATGTCTTTTTGGAGGGATTTAGGTAGGAAGGGGTTAGCTGTGTTTTGGAGCAGTGCTGGCCAATAGAAATATTATGTGAGCCACATATGTGATTTTACATTTTCTAGGTACACATTTTAAAAAGTAAAAAAGAAACTGGTATACTTAACTTAAATATAATGGATTTAACTCAATATCCCAAAAGTTATCATTTTAACATGTAACATATATAAATTATTAAATGATAATTTTCATTTTTTCTCATGAGTCTTCATAATCCAGCATGTATTTTACAGGTAGAGCACACCTTAACTCAGAGTAGCCACATTTCAAGTGCTCAGTAGCCCCGTGTGCCTAGTGGCCACTAATTGGATGGTGTAGGTCAGTGGTCGGCAAACTGCGGCTCGCGAGCCACATGCGGTTTGTGAGCCATGGTTTGCTGCTCTGTTGAGTAATGAGTTTGCCGACCACTGGGATAGGGGCTTAATCACAAGGAACAACAATAGCTTATAATTATTGGAATCGAGAGTCTAGGTCAGTGGTCGGCAAACTCCTTAGTCAACAGAGCAGCAAACTGCAGCTCGTGAGCCGCAGTTTGCCGACCACTGGTGGAGGTTGAGCGTTATCCTGGGACCTAAGATGGGCTTTCTGGCCCTGGATGTTAACACAGTTGCAAATGCTCAGCTCCTTTAAGCATGTGGGAGAATAACTTCTTTGTTGTTGTTAATCCTCACCTGAGGATATTTTCAAAAAAAAATTTTAGAGAGAATGAAAGCAGGGGGAAAGACACACAGAGAGAAACATCAAGGTGAGAGAAACACATCAGTTGGCTGCCTCCTAGAATTGAACCTGTGACCCTTCAGTTCGCAGTCCAACACTCTATCCATGGAGCCAAACTGGCCAGGGCTAAATATCTTTCTCTCTTTTTTTATTTAAATCCTCACTCCAGGATATTTTTCCATTGATTTTCAGAGAGAGTGCAAGAAAGAGGGAAAGACAGAAACGTCAGTGTGAGAGAAAACACATCAATTGGTTGCCTTCTGCATGTATCCTGACCAGGGCCTGGGCCAGGAAGGATCTTGCAACCAATATACGTGCCCTTAACCAGAATCGAACCTGGGACCCTTTGGTCTGCAATCCAATGCTTTATCCATTGAGCCAGACATCTCTTAATGGAAGCATCATGGTGGGAGGGATGGGTTATTAATGAAGAGGGGTTTTACAGAGGCTGGGTTGTGTGTTTTGGCCAAGTCAGAAAGCACACGTTCTAGGACCAACTCTCTTAGTAGCTATGATGTCTTGGGCACATAATTTCATTTCGTTCTCTGTTTCGTTTGTGAAGTCAGAGACTTGTACTAGAGAGAACACCTGAGATTCCTCTGAGCATCTACATCCTCTGATTTAATTCCCAAAGTGTTACGATTCAGAGGGAAAGGTTTCTGCATTCAGAGGAGTGAGCAGTGGGAGGGGAGAGACAAAAGGAAGATCTGAACAATTCGGGAGGAACATGAGATGATGTCATCGGGCGTAGATGTAAATATTCCTGTAAGAGGTAGTAGGTCAGGAAGGAGAATTATCACTGCCAGAGAAGCCTGGAGGGATGTGTGTTGGCCAACATTTTTTATCTGTCCCGAACAGGAATTTCTGCAGTTTAATCTCACCGCACATACACTCTGGTTTTCATTTAGAGAGCAAATTCTGGGGTAATTATTCTTCCACTAGAGGCCCAGTGCATGGAATTCATACAAAGATAGGGTCCCTAGCAGCTGCCAGCTGCTTGCTGGGACCTCCTTTCTCCCCTGCTGTTGGCTGGGGCTTTCCTTCATATTCACCTTGGCCTGGCACCGCCTGCCCACCTGTTCCACAATCCTGCCATGGTCCTGCTCTCATCAGGGCTCATAGGGGCTGCCAGCGCCACGTTGCCAATGCCCGCCATATTCCATGCCTCCCCCTGGTGGACAATGCACATCTAACTCCCAGTTGGTCAAACTCCCACCCATAGGGACAATTTGCATAATAGCCTTTTATTACATAGGACTAGAGGCCTGGTACATGAAACTTGTGCACAGGAGAGTGTGCCTCAGCTTAGCTTGCACCCTCTCCAACCTGGGACTGCTGGCTCCCAACTGCTTACCTGCTTGCCTTCCTGATTGCCCCTAACTGCTTCTGCCTGCCAGCCAGATCACCCCCTAACCACTCCCCTGCCTAACTGTTCCCCTGCTAGCCTGATTGCCTCTAACTGACCTCCCCTGCAGGCCTGATCCACCCAGCTGTTCTCCCCTGCAGGCCTGGGTCCCCCAACTTCCCTTTCCTACAGGCCCAGTCACCCCCAACTTCCCTCCTCTGACGGCCTGATCACCCCTAACTGCCCTCCCCTGCAGGCTTGATTATCCCCAACTGCCCTCCCTTGCAGGCCTGGTCCCTCCCAACTGCCCTTCCCTGCTGGCCATCTTGTGACAGTCATCTTTTGCCCACATGGGGTCAGTCATTTTTGACCACATGGGGGCAGCCATCTTGTGTGTTGGGGTGATGGTCAATTTGCATATTATTCTTTTATTAGATAGGAGAATTAGATAGG
This sequence comes from Lasiurus borealis, assembly GCA_004026805.1. NCBI lineage: Eukaryota > Metazoa > Chordata > Mammalia > Chiroptera > Vespertilionidae > Lasiurus > Lasiurus borealis. The sequence continues at coordinate 34,513 of PVJN01017983.1, forward strand.
ATAGAGGCCTGGTGCATGGGTGGGGGCCAGCTGGTTTACCCTGAAGGGTGTCCTGGATCAGGGTGGGGGTTCCCTTGGGGTATGGGGAAACCTGGGTGAGGGGCCCATGGTGGTTTGTAGGCTGGCCATGCCCCCTGATGACCCAAGCGGAAGCTCTGGTATCTGGAATTTATTTATGTTCTACAATTGAAACTTTGTAGCCTTAAGTGGAGCCAAGCCTCCTGCTTGCTCCATGGCCATAGCCATTTTTGTTGGGATTTATTTATCTTCTATTATTGAAAAGTTGTAGCCTTAAGGGGAGGCCAAAGCAGGCTAGGGCTGCAGGAGCTTGGCTTCCTCCATCGCCAGGGAAACCCAAGCCTCCTGCTTTCTCCATGGTTGTAGCCATCTTGGTTGGATTAATTTGCATACTCATGATTGGCTGGTGGGCATGGCCTTTGGGTGTAGCAAGAGGTATGGTCAATTTCCATATTACTCTTTTACTAGATAGAATAATATCCATGAGGCACCCTAGTCCACTAAACAGCTCTTTCCATTTGGAACTTTTGCTGCTTCTGGATTTTTAAAAAAATATATTTTATTGATTTTTCACAGAGAGAAAGGGAGAGGGAGAGAAAGTCAAAAACATCGATGAGAGAGAGACATCGATCAGCTGCCTCCTGCACACCCCACACTGGAGATGTGCCCGCAAGCAAGGTACATGCCCCTGACCGGAATCGAACCCGGGACCTTTCAGTCCGTAGGCTGACGCTCTATCCACTGAGCCAAACCGGTCTTGGCTGCTTCTGGATTTTGATGCAACACCCATGTTCAGGTGGAAGGACACAGCGTGCTGACCAACAACTAGAAATGACCCTGAGCTTGGGAAGAGTGCATCCTTCTTCCTTCTGGTTGGAAGACAGACATATGTCAAAAATTTCCCTGCAGTACAGAGGAGAGAAGCTCCCTCCTGCATAGCTGCCTCCTTAACATGCTAAATACAAACTCCCATCAGGACCAAGAGTTACAATGATTCAAAAAATGTTCATGTCAATTGGCATTTTCTGAGTGAAAGTGAAACTCAGCTGATCAGGATTTATTTGAACAGCTAACATCATCTCCCCTTTCCCAATAAAGCTTTTATGATATTGAAATTCATCTGAAACACATGCTCGGGAACAGATTGCCATGATTTTCATAACAAGAGGAAAACTGTCTAAATATTCATAAGCAAAGTTGCCCCAAGGTTCCTGCAGCTCACCAACATCTGGAACTTCTCTCTTTCTTACTACAAGTGATGCAGATTTGTGGCCTCTGTAGGATGAAGAAAAGCTCAGAGAAGGACTGTTTAGCCTCTTTATGAAAAAACCCTTCAGTCTTAGACATTCAGAGGACCAGTGGAGCAGGTGCATTAGGAAAAAGAGAATCCTTGACAGGTTTCGTTCAAAGGCAGATGAGGCTTCTGAATAAATGATTGGGGGTCAAAGGTTAAACCTTCCTGCCTAACTCTCCTCACTTCATCACCGGGCACCATACCACCTTTCTCATCGCCTTGTTCATCTGACTGGCTTCATTGAATTGTCCCCTGTGTTAGTGACACTTGTGCTTGTGGGTTTCATTGGTCCCTTAAGGTGAGGGCTGTGGCTTCTACTTGATATCCCCACCTTATAGCCTAGAAAAATGCCATGGACTCAGTGGGCACATAACAAATGGTGGCTGAGTAGATGAAGAATTAGAAATGAGTTAGTTTACTAGTTTCCTCTCCCCTGTCCTGTCTCTTCTCTCTCCTCTCCCCTCTCCCCTCCCCGCTCCTTCCCTTTCATCCCCTCTCCTCTCCTTTCCTCTCATCTTTCCTCCCCTCTCCTCTTCCCTCCTCTCCTCTTCTTTTTTCTCCCCTCCTCTTCCATCCTCTCCCCTCCTCTCCCCTCCCTCTCCCTCTCCTTCTGTTCTCTCCTCTCCTCCCTCCCTCCCTCCCTCCCTCTCTGTCTAAAACCAATAAACATGTTGTCAGGTGATGATTACAAAAAAAAAAAAAAATAGAAAGCAGGGCTTATTAGGATCCTTTCCAGCTGTAGCCTGCGCTTAGGAGAAGTACCACTTCCCATGCTCACTTGCAGCTGGCAGGCTCTGCGTTTGTGGCCTCAGCCTGAAGAATGGCTGGGCAGGTTATTAATTTCTCAGGCGGAGCTCATTCTTGCTTTCTCACCACATGTTTAAGTAGGGGGGCGGGGGAGGGGGATGGTCAGCTCCCTTATGGTGGCTTTTCCAACCTTACCTGGGAACTCTTTTATTCTTTTTTCCAGGACAGGCGTTTTTGTTCACTTACCTTCCCCAAGGTCCACTCATATTTGAGCACATCCCATTGAAAACGTCTTTCCCACCCAGCGCTTTAGTGCCTCCCACACCTGATATGTACTACAACCCCCAGGCGCCATGTCTCAGGGGTCTCCCCTCTCTCTAGGAGACACCTCTCACCGAGTGCCCCCAACTCAGACCTGCTGTCCATATTCAGAGTTGGGGGGGGGTGTCTTCCTGCAAAGGTGCCCGGCATGCCTGCGCCGCTGAAGGCCTGGATTCCAAATATAGGCCCCTTGGAGGAGAAAGCTGGCTCCTTTGTGTTACCCCCACACTTCCTTCCTCTCAAAGACTCCGAGCTCCTCTTCATCTGAGCGGGAGAAGGTGCCATTGAGCACAGCTGTGATCTGTCCCATCCTAGGGAACAGAAAGGTTTGTCAGAAGCCTTTCTTTTAATTTTTTTCTCTTTTTAAAGCGAGAGAATAAAAGCTGTTCGTTCGTAATTGTGAAATAATTTGAAAGTCACATTCCCGGCAGGATCCGGGACCAAGGGTGGTCTGATGATTTGGATCATAGTCAGCTTTCTCCTGGGGGAAGGCGTTGACAAGATAGCGATGTCGGCATTGTGTTTCGCTTCCCCGTCTGGGTTTAAGTGTAGACCAGGGTTTCTCTGCCTGGGCACTGTTAACATTTGGACCACTGCATTCCTCTTTGCGGGCTCTCCTGTGTCCATTGCCGGATGTTTAGCAGCCTCTCTGGGTTTCACCCACTGGATGTCAATAATGTTGCTCGTAATTCAAAGCAAAAATCACTCGCTCGATGCCTCATATCTCAAAAATCTCATATGTTAGGGCACTCGTATCTCGAGGTACCACTGTACTCATGGCTAGATCAGTGGCTCTCACAGTGTGGTCACTGGACCACCAGCAGAAGCACTTGGGAACTTGGTGGAGATGCAAATCCCCAGCCCTGGGAGATCAGAAACCGTGGGGGTTCTGTTTTGACAAGTCCTATACCTTGGGCTGATCCTCACTCAGGGGTGAGGCCCACTGCCCTAGACTAATGTGTCTGAAGCTTCCACGCTGAGGCCAGTCACCAGGTGCTTGTGATTCCTGCTTCCACCTCAGAACTGCTGATTGGGATCCCAGGGAAGGGACCTGGGGAGGCATAGAGGGCACGGGTGCCCCACATCACCCTTGTCATCAGGAATGGTTGGGAACCCCGACTCCTACTCCTCCACTCAAAGTCCCAGAATGTTGCTCAGAGCCCAGTGACATTTTACTCCCCCCAAAAGGGACTCTTATTCTGTCCTTTGGTAAATGATTTCCCCATTTCTGATACTCTGATGCTTTAAGCTGCGTGCATTGCTCTCATCCTTTCTTCACTGTCGCTTTGTCAGGAGCTCTGTGTCTACATGCCTCATTTCCTCTCCTGGACTATAAGCTGCTTGAGAACCAGATACTAGTCTTATTCAACTCAGTCTTTTTTCACAAAACATGAAGAGGTCCACACCCTTGTTGCAATTTCGAAAGACAAAAATCAGAAAAATTAAAAGGTGTTATCACTTGGGTGATATTTGTCCTGAACCAACATGCATCTATGTATAGTATTTATTTATTTATTCATTCATTCATTCATTCATTCCACTAGGGATGACAAATCATTCATTTGTTGCAGACTTTTAATGTATTTGATGGTTAGTTGCAGCCTCAGGCCCCAGGTGAGGATGTTATATATGAACTAGAAGCCCAGTACATGGATTCATGCACTGGTGGGGGTGTGGCCTGTGGGGATGGGCCCACTGTGGGAGTGCCGCTCATCCTGGTCAGCTGAGTAGAACTTCTACAGTGGGAGCACACTGACTACCAGGGGGCAGCTCCTGCATTGAGCGTCTGCTCTCTGGTGGTCAGTGTGCATCATAGCGACTGGTTTACCGGTCATTCTGGTCATCCCGCCATTTGGTCACTGGGCTTTTATATATATAGATGATGTGTGTAAAATATTCCCTTTCTGAAATCAGAAAAATTCTGTCTCCTGGGCTTTTGGATAAGGGATTATGAACCACTAGTGTCTCAGAGAGTATTGGTCAGTTCAGTGAAAGAATTTCAGATTTTGATGGTGGTGAGCATAGACACCACTGAGCTTGTTACTTGTGTTCTGTAACCCAGAAGAAAAGAGTTCTAGATGTGACCTGTTACTTTACACCTCTGGAAGGCTTCCGACCAGACTCTGTGACACGTGGTTGTTGTTTTTTTTATCTTCGTGTGTCCTGAAATTGAGCCCAGAGAATTGTCCTGGATTTAATTTTATTTCCTTAGTGTGTGTGTATATATTCAGCCCACTGATATGTTTATTCTGTTTGTTTTGCTTTTATTTTTTTTTAAGTTGAGGGTATTTTTTAAGTGTTGTTTTTTTTTAATATGAATAGATTATAAAACCAGCTAAAGGGAGTCATGGGATATGGGCATGTGAGTTCAATTCCATAAACAGTCTGTTTTTAATTTCATGTAAATTTCTAGAAGTTTAGAGATTGAAATAAAATGGTGTTTGTGGGGGGAGGGGGTTAGTGTGAATCATGGACTTCTTGGTGGTTTTTAATAGAACATGCTTCTGTAATTGGAAGCCAATAATCAATTAGTACATGGAATCTTGATGTGGAACGAGGCAAGGGTTTTAGAGTCCTTAAACCTTCTGTTCCTCTGCACATTTGAATGAGTCTATGTTTTTCTCCTTTTTCTAGAAAGAGAGAGTCATTGCTTTTTATCAGATTCTTAAAAGACTTTAAGGGGAAAAAATGTTAAGAACTGGCCTAGGTTTTTAGACTTATGCTAATTCATTAGTATTTTTTAAGTCTTTCTAAAGAAAAAATAGACAAAATCACCTCAATCACTGGATAAGTTGTGCCTTTATTTCT
>PVJN01017984.1:0-10152 GCA_004026805.1 Lasiurus borealis
GTCTGCTGTTAGGTCTCTGTATAATATTTTTTATTTCATTCAGTATATGTTTAATGTCTAGTTGGTCCTTTTTCATCTCCAGTTGAACCTTTTTCATCTCCTTTTGGGTCTTGCTAAATTTATCAATCTTTTCTAGGAATTTCTTGAAAAACCTTATAACTGTGGTTTTGAACTCTATATCCAATTGTTTGTTTTCCTCTTTTTGTTTGTGATCTGTTCCTTTGTCTTCACATTTTTGCTAGTTCCCTGAGTTGGTAGAGTAGCTTTGTGTGCTAGGTGTTCTATATGGCTCAGTAGGTCCGCATCCCCAGTTACCTGAGATGGACTCTCTTGGTGCACCCCTTTGTGGACTGTGTGTACAACCTTTTTGTAGTTAAGTCTTGATTGTTGTTGGCACAAGCCTCTGTATTCAGCTTGGATGGGACGGAGTCTCAGGGCTGAACAGACCGTCTTGGCTTCCTGTCAGCCCTACCCTACACAGCCCCTGGGTTCAGCAATCTGGATAAAGACTGTGTATAGATGAAGTAGGAGCTCAAAGACATAAGATAGTTTTGAAAGGCATTGGGGGGGTCAGAGGAGCTTCAGCTAAAGGGTCTAAAAACTTCTCTTTGACTCAGGACCCCGTTCTTTTTATTTACACAATTTATCCAAAGGCAAGGTGGAGATAATACACTTCAAAGGGTAGAGTTTATAGAAGCATTGTCAGATTGGGGAATACTACAGCTGTTCAGGTGTTTGACCAACTGGAGGCAATAACATGTAGATTAAGATGCTCTGAGCTATCTGGCAGCAAGCAATCATCCTATTCAGGTTTGGGGGAAGTGCCTTCAAGCAATTCCAAAGGTAATTATATTTGTGACTCAGTCCTTGTTGAGCCCCCAAGTTTCATCAACCTTTTAATAAAACTTCTAATTATGACATGCTGGAATTAGCTTCTGGCACACAAGGATGAATCAAAGAAGACCTGCCATAGTCCAGCAGGTCAAGCAGTCATGGTGGGAAGTGCTGGTCAGCTGAGAAAAGCTTCCTGATAGACCAGAAGAGTGGCGAGAAGTTAAGATGAAGGAGTTCAGGCTCAAGCTATGACTAGGAGCTAGTCTTCCTTTCATAGGGAGGCTCACCCTTTGTCCTTTACCCAGATCAGATACAGGTTGCTGGCAGTGACTGGGAAACCCACTTGGTTTCATATTGTGGTTTTTGAACTCGGCTGTCTAACATAGACTTTGTCTCAGAAAGATGATTTGTAAGTGGCTTGTTCATTCATTCATTCCACAGACATTTATTGGGCATTGTATTAGTCTGGGTTCTCCAAGATATGGAGTCAAAAGGGGAGATCAATCAATCAATCAATCAATCAGTTACAAGGAATTGGCTCACATGATTATGGAGGCTGAGAAGTCCCAAGATCTGCAGCGTGTATTGGCAAGAGAGACACAGGACAGCTGATGGTATAGTTCTAATCTGAAGGCCAGTTGGCTTGAGGCTCAGGAAAAGCTGATATTTCAGTTGAGCCTGAAGGCAAAAAAGCACACTGTCTCCCTCTGAGGGCAGTCAGGCAGGAAAAATTCTCTCTGGCAGAGGGTCAGACTTTTGTTCTGTCAGGCCTTCCCCTGAGTGTAAGAGGCTTACCCATACCGGGAGGGCAATCTGCTTTCCCAGTCTACCGATTCAGGTGGTAATCTCATCCAGAAACTCCGGGATGGGCTGCCAGGGTGGCGCCACTGGGGAGGAAGTGTTTTTACCCAGCCTCCCCTCCCTGTGCCAGTCCCAGGTGCTGGGACATACAGCAGCAGCGATGGCAGTCACCTTCAACTAGAAACTTTGAAGTGGGGGCTCCTATTCAAGGACGGTGTTTCTCAGAGAACCCTCTCTTGGGGTGCAGCAGCAGGGTTTCATCTGTTGGAGTAATCTCCCCACACCCCAGCACCTCTAGCTGAAACTCACACCTTTTCTGAGCGGTAAGCTGGGACTGTGTTGGTGTGTAGATGTGTCCAGGTAGAACTGTTTCTTCCAGAGAAGACCGAAAATAGGAATTCAGTCTCCACAGTTCTCTGTTTCTTATTTTCCTTAGAGGAAAAGGGGAGAAGGCAGGGCACAGGTCTTTCAAGGAGGCCATGGCTGAAATACCATGTTAGCCAAAAGAAATCGATAATAATCCATTACAATAACAGCACTAACAACAGTAATTCTTAACACTCATTGGCACAGATGACTAAACACTTTATTTACATTATTGAATTAAAAATAACAAGTGTAAAATTGAAAGAGTGCAAGAAGATATGCTGTAAAATGTAAGTCCTCCCCCCTCAAGTTTCCAGGTTCCCACTTAGAAGCAAACATGTTTTATGTCACATTAGTCTGAATTTTTTAAAATCCATGAGCCATCATATATAGGCATATCCTTTCATTAAAACGGTTGTATTTTATACATTTTGCATAGCTCCTTGCTCTTTCACATGTAATAATGTGTCTTGGTAATTTTTCCATTAGCATAATAAGATATGTTTTATTTATTTATTTTTACAGCCACGTGGTATTTATTCTTTTCCATTTTACAGATGTGCCATCAGTTATTAAACCACTTTTCCATTGAGAGACATTTAGATTGTTCCCAGGCCCTTGTTCTTACAGAGAACAGGGCAGTGAAAATCCTTCTGTGCATTTCTTTGCATACAGGCATGAATTTATCTGTAGAATAAGTTCCTAAAAGTGAAATTGCTAGGTCTTATCTCTTTAGCCCTCACAGCAGTCCTATGAAACAGGTGCTATTATTATTTCCATTTCACATACAGAGAAGCAGAAATACAGGGACGCTAAGTAACTTGTCCAATAAGTTATTGGTGGAGATGGGAACAAAACTAGTTCTGCTGAGCACTGTGGAGATGCAAAAAGTGCCGAAACTGGTTTGGCTCAGTGGATAGAGCGTCGGCTTGTGGACTGAAAGGTCCCAGGTTCGATTCTGTTCAGGGGCATGTACCTTGCTTGCGGGCACATCTCCACTGTGGGGCGTGCAGGGGGTGGCTGATCGATATCTCTCATCGATGTTTCTGACTTTCTATCTCTCTCACTTCCTCTCTGTAAAAAATCAATAAAATATATTAAAAAAGAAAAAAAAAAGAGATGCAAAAAGTATTGAGAACCCAATTCTTCCAGGGACTCTAGACTTCTATTTTTTTAAAAAAAATATTTTTATTGATTTCAGAGAGGAAGGGAGGAAAGAGAGAGATAGAAACATCAATGATGAGGGAGAATCATTGACCAGCTGCCTTCTGCCCAATTGGGGATTGAGGCTGCAACCTGGGCATATGCCCTGACTGGGAATCGAATCATGACGTCCTGGTTCCTAGGTCGATGCTCAACCACTGAGCCACTGTGGCTAGGCAGAAACTCTTTTTTTGTTGTGTGTCCAGAGCAGGTCAGTTGCTGGAATCTGTTCTGATTATGCCCTTCTTGACATAGTGTTCTGCTAAATTGGTTCTTTTGATGGGGAGAGGGATATCGTTGGCTATTAATTTGTACACTTCTGTATTAACTGGCTTGTCATAATGACCAGAATTGCTTTGGTAGTTTGAATGGAAATCTGCTTAAGTCTAGAAAAAAATTGAAGACAACTTGAAAAATTAAAATAGAGTTGATGGTCTGGAAGAAGTGCTTGCCACACAATAAGTGCTCTATAAATGTTAATTGTTAACATTGTGATGATTATCTTGGCTAATGGCAACATTTTCAGACTGTCAGTAGGAATGCTTCCTCATGCTTCTTACTGAGTTGTGTACCTATATCATCCTATCTAATAAAAGAGCAATATACAAATTGATCATACCCTCTCTACACCCACCAGCCACGCCCACCAGCCAATCAGAGCGAGTATGCAAATTAACCCAACCAGGATGGCTGCGTCCACAGAGAGAGTAGAAGGAAGGCGTGGGTTGTCCCTGGTGATAGAGGAAGCCAAGCTTTCAGCAAACCCTGTGGGGCCCAGGTCTCCACTTAAGGCAACAAAGTTTCAATGTAAGGCATGGCTTTGCTCCAGGCTACAAAGTTTCAATTGTAGAAGATAAATAAATCCCAAATATCAGGGCCTCCACTTGGGTCACCAGGAGGCTTGGCCAGCCTGCAAACCACCACAGGTCCCTCGCCCAGGCCACCCCATGCCCCAAGGGAACACCCACCCTGATCCGGGACACCCTTCAGGGCAAACCAGCTGGCCCCCACCTGTGCACCAGGCCTCTATCCTATCTAATAAAAGAGTAATATGCAGATTGACTATCACTCCAACACACAAGATGACTGCCCTCATGTATTTAAAAGATCCTGTCCCCAAGTGGATACAAGATGGCCACCACAAGATGGCCAGCAGGGGATGGCAGTTGGGAGGGATAAGACCTGCAAGAGAGGGCAGTTGTGAGTGATCAGGCCAGCGGGGGAGGGCAGTTAGGGGTGACCAGGCCTGCAGGGGAGGACAGTTAGGCATCAATCAGGCTGGCAGGGGAATGGTTAGGGGGTGATCAGGCTGGCAGGCAGAAGTGGTTAGGGGCAATCAAGAAGGCAGGCAGGTGAGCAGTTGGGAACCAGCAGACCTGGAATATAAGAGGGATGTTTGACTGCCTGTTTAGGCCCGATCCAAGGAGGATCGGGCCTAAATGGGCAGTCGGACATCTCTCAAGGGGTCCCAGATTGGAGAGGGAGCAGGCTGGGCTGAAGTACACTCCCAACCTCTGCATGAATTTCGTGTACCAGGCCTCTAGTCCTGTCTAATAAAAGAGAAATATGCAAATTGACAGTGCCTCTGCTATGCCCATAAGCCACGCCCACCAGCCAATCAGGAGCAACTATGCAAATCAACTCAACCAAGATGGTGATTAATTTGCATATCCTGGTGCAGAATGAAGACTGAAGACAGTGTAGAAGGAAGCCAAGTGCTGTAGAAGGGAGGGAAGCTGTGGAGAAGCAAGCAAGCGGGGTGGGAAGCAGGCAGGGCAGGAAGTAGGCGGGGCTTCGGAGAAGGGAGGGAAGCAGGCGGGGCAGCAGAGACCACCACAGGAAGCCCTATTCTTGCAGGAATCTTCCTGCAATGGGACTCTAGTATATTAATAAGATCTGAATATTTGGATTTGGGCTTAGGAAGAGAGAAGACCCTACCTAGGTCCCATTAATAACTAATCATCTCTTCATCAACAGACATTTATTGCTACTGGTTGGTGTCATTGGTTTTCTGCCCAGCAGACTTTTTCTGATTCTTGTCAGCTAACAGAATCTTCTTGACTTTTTTTTAAATTTTATTTTTTCCATCACCATTTATGCCCTCTATACCCTCTTCCACCCCCACCAATCACCACACTGTTGTCTCTGTTCATGAGTTCTTTCTCTTTTTTTCCCCCCTCACCAGCCCCCTCCAACACCCTCCCTACCAGAGATGTCTTGATTATGTTTGGTCAGCAATGTGCCCAGTTCCAATCCTCTTACCTTTTGATAGTGATTGCCATGGACTGGGTCTCTCTCTCTCTCTCTCTCTCTCTCTCTCTCTCTCTCTCCCTCTCCCTCTCCCTCTCCCTCTCTCTCTGTCTCGGCAGATGCTCACTTTTCAGAAGACATTCAGATTACACCAGGGCTACAAATTAACACATTATTTTTGGCCATTTCTGGATATTATTTTATCTTCCCCTTAGCTATTTACTGCACACAGAATTTCCATTCTATGCAAATATATTTTTATGCAAAAAATGACTCACTTTATGCAAATCATCTACTGTATGCTCCCAAGCCCCAGCACCTGCACCAGGCAGAATCAAATGATTCAAGGCTTGGAACGCTAAGGTGCAAACACTTAACAAATCTCTCGGGGCTGAGGGGATGGTTGTGTATTGGATGATGGGGACGGCAGCCTTTGCAGACCGTCTGCTTCTCTTACTGAGTGTGCTCAACGCGGGCCTCCTCCCCTCTCCCCTGGCTACCTGCAAGCCCCTTCCAGGCGGAAGTGACCATTTGGAATAAACATTTTGCTGTGAGGGGAATGGCTGGCTCTGCACAGAACCTTAGGCAATTAAGTTTTCTAATCAGTGCAGGCAAACACATCGTCTGCCTGGCTGGGCTCAGCTAGGTGCTGGAAGGAGCTGGTTTCTCTAAGGTAGGGTTCCTGGGGGTGAGGGTGGGGGTGGGGGTGGGAGGTGAGTTGAAGCAGCCACTGCTTAGCCCAGGACACACTTTGTAATCACCTGGAAGTTTTAAAAAATATTCATGCCCAGCCCCTTCCCCCCCGCCCCCACTTCCCTCAAGTATTTTCATTTAATTGGTCTAAGGGATAGAGTGGGCATGGGGAGTTTAAAAACTTCCCAGGTGATTCAAAGGTACAAGCAAGGTTGAGGGACACAGAACCGGACTGGAGGCCTCTCTTTGGGCCTCTAGTCATGGGTTATCTCTGCTGGGGCACAACCATAGACAACAGTTGGCCTGGAGCTGAGTGGATGCTTAGTTCATTAAACTAAAACACTACCTTAATAGTGGGTTTTAAAACAGCTTTACTGAGGCATGATTGACACACAGTAAATTCTATATATTTAAAATGTATAATTTCATGACTTTTGCCTTCCGTATAAACCCACAAAACCATCACCACCATTCAGACAATGAGCATGTCTGTGGATAGTATCCTGGGGCTGCCATACTAAGTGCCACAGACAGGGCTTTGGATATAGCCACATGCTGAGGGACCGGAGGTAGGACTTTAAGCATATGGATTATTATTATTTTATTTTTGGCGGGGGGATACAATTTAGCCCACAACAATCTATCCCTTGCATAATTTTCCTCTTGATTCTGCAGCCCCTTTATCGCTCTCCACTCTCCCACACGCAGACACCCCCTGATTTGTTCTGTCACACTAGATTAGATTGCATTTCCCCTAGAATTTTATGTAAATGGGATCACACCTGTTCTTTTCCCTGACTTCTTTCACTCAGCATAATTATTATGTGATTCATCCATGCTGTGCACATAGTCATTTGTTTCTTTTTATTGCTGAGTAATATTCCATTTAGGGGTGTAGAGAACTAGTTGCTAACACAGTTTGCTTTTATCTGTTCACTTGTTGATGGACATTTGGGTTGTTTCCAGTTTTTGGCTCTTGTGAATAAACCTGCCAAGCACATCTGTGGCTAGTTGAAGTTTATAAGGCACATCCACACACATTATTTCCTAATTCTCATCACAACATTGCATGGCAGGCACCCTGATTCTTAGATGATGGATGGGGGAACCGAAGCGAGATGAGGCAGCCACACCAGGTAGGAAGGGACCCGTCCACCTACTGCATGGATCCAGGGTCTGGACACAGTGATCTCAATAGATGTTCCTCCCTTGAATGAATGACAACAAATGAGGAGTGAAGGGTTTGCCTGAGGTTGCCCAGTGGGGTCTACAAGCCCGACCACCTCCCTCCATGCACAGAGCTTGTACCGAGCCCTTAAAGAACAGAATAATCTCTGGGGGGGGGGGGAGGGTCTCCCATAACAGAAGCCACAGTGCCTGCAACTGCCTTGGGTGTGATCAGAAGGGGGTGGGACCTGATGTTCGGGGCAGCCTGGAGGCCCAGGCCCACACTCCTATGCTGAAGACAATGGAAGGAAAGTCTGACTTTGACCAGATGGAGTCATCAGAACATGATGAGATGCATTATGGTTCTGAGCCCCACTGTGACTGAGCTGGTTTAAGGGCACAGCCTCACCCAGGACACTGGCCACGAGCTCCTCTTCTGCCCCCTGTGACAGCCAGTCCCCATCACAGAGCATTACAACATTGGTCGCTTCTATGGACACCATGTAGGAAAAATTTCAGAAACTTACCTGTACAACCTCTAATCACTCCCACTCTCGTGAAAGGTAGTTCTGGTCTCCTTTTATTGACCAGGAAACGGGCTCAGAACCGGAAAAGTGGGCCAGCTGAAGTCTCCCAGCTGGAGGGTAGCAAAGGTGCATCTGGCAGCCATCCATTTCTGGTTCCAAACTGGGGATCCTGCACATTAAAATCCTGCTTTTTAGCCTAATGCCCTGACCTCTGTGGACAGGAGATCTGGGGTTCCCCCTCCCATCCCTGGGGCCATTCAGGGGATCCAGCACCACCTGAGGATCCCATTCACAATGGGCCAGGAAAGCCTTCCCATTGGCTCCGTGAGCCAGGCCTGAAAACGGGAGCTGCCTGCCACAGGAAGGTCCTGGGCACGGGGTGTCCTCTTCTTGGGTGGGCCTCTGAGTGGAGTAAAGCAACGAAGAAGGCAGTGGTGGAGGTTGGGTTTGGAATCCAGCAGCCCAGAGTTTCCAGCTCAGGCTCTGCTCTTTTGTGTGACCTGACAAGTCTCTGCCTCTCTGACTTCAGATTCGAATGGATAAAGTGAAGATAATAGCCACAAGTTTCCTTTTGGGGTTGTGGTGAGAGTGACCCAAAATAGAAGAGTGCCCAGTACATAGTAGGGACTCATCTTCTGCTAATTTCATTGTCTTCCTCTTTCCTCCTCCTTGATTTCTTTTGCTACAGATGACATAGATTGTAATTTTTAGAAAAAATTACTAAATAGCAAACAGGACACAAAGGACATAATCACAGAGAAGCTGAAATGGGGACATTATTGATTTAATTCTTTAATGTTAAAAAATTAAGCTTCTAAAAGAGCCTTTCAATCAAGCATATTGTGTGGTTCCAAAAGCCTCAGCAGGCGAGCGCAGTGCCTCCTGCTCCATTCCCCATCACAAATCTGTCTGCTGGGCTGGTCCTGGGACAATAGTGGATGAGGAGCTCAGGAGAGCCCCCGCTGGGCACTGCCCTCTCCCCCAGCCCACCCTGCGCGCCATTGCTCCTTCCTCCTTACCTTCCTTGGAGTGTGGCATCTGAGCTTTCTGCAACCTTTTCAATGCTCCAGTGTCCAACAAAAGGCCTCTGCAGAGCTGGCCTAAAAAATAAAATGACCCAAGGAAGGAATGCGTGCTGCCTACGGCATAGACACAGAACTTCCTCTTTTCATGGCCTCCTGTGCGTGGAACTGGCAGGGTTTGCAGAGGGCTGCCATGCTCTGTGTGGGCTGGGAAGGGCAGCTCCTCTCCGCCAGCTGCTCTCCATGCATACTGCCTTCCGGTGCCTCCAGATTCCGCCAGGCCGCACTTGTTTGCCTGATGCTCTCTCTGGTCCTCGGTTTTAGGGACCCTCAGTCCCTACATTCTCATGTTAGCTCCACACCCATTCCGACCTTCAGCCTGTTCCCAGATGCTTGACCTCACCCAGCTCTTGCCCAGAACATGACTTCTAGGCTCCGGGCCTGCCATGCACACCACCCCCACCAGTGGCTCCCTCTCCCTCCTCCCCAGGCCACAGGATTCCGGAGTCAGCTCTCCAGTTCTGGCAGTGGGTTGAGCTGGAGTTAGGTCCCGATTCCAGCACTTGCTGTTTATACACACTCAGGCCTGTTACTTCATCTTCCCGACCTTCAGTGAGAGTCTCGGAAGGGAAGGCCATCACCCTTGGCCACACATCGGATACTGTTGAGAGAGCGCCAGAATCCCAGACCCCAGACCCTAAAGCCAACACAGGCTCCAGTTTCCTTGATGAGAAAGTTTCTTCCATCGAAAATTTGTATGTCTGTCTTCTCCTCTTCCTCCCCCTCTTTTCTATACCTGACTTACCTCTTCCTCCTCCCCTAGATAAGGATGGGTCATTTCCAGGACTGGTTTTCAGCAAATGATGAAGTTTTTAGCTGTTTGGCTGTGGGCAAGTCACTCTGTATTTCATTTTCTATAAAATGAGGAATACAGGGGGACCCACCTCATGCAAGGTACATTCATAGGTTCTGCGGATGAGGATGTGGATATCTTTGTGGGGACCATGATTCTGTCTACAACTAGGTCCTGTCTGGGCACAGGATTCATAATGCATAAGGTCAGCTGAGTCTTCATGCCCACTTGGAGAATTTTAGCTACGAGCCCCCTGGGGATGGAGGGAGGAACTGTGGGGATTAATGGCTGCTATTAACAAAGGAACGAAGGCTAGGACCGAGTTCATTCCAATCTCCAGGAAAAGTGTCCTGCGGATATAGAGGGCTTGGCTGGAGGCAAGAGAAAGGTTCCAATTTGGGTTCTGATTGGCAACCAGCTGAGGAATCATTTTGTG
>PVJN01017984.1:10252-24129 GCA_004026805.1 Lasiurus borealis
AAATGTTCTCACTCCTTTCCTGGCAATCCACTCGAGTTACTTGGCATAGAGGACCAAACACAAGAGCCTGGTCACTCCTTTGGGTGGGGATAAATAGTTGTTAACAGAGAAGGTGACATCCCCATCCCTCTGAAGGTAACGGTCCTGTAGGAAAGCTGCAATTGCTTACTATGGCCACCAGATGGCAGAGTGGAGAGCAGCACTAGTTACAGTGGGGGTGGAATTTGACCTGTGAGAGGGAAGCAGGAGGTGCCTGGGTTTCCAGGGATGCTCAGGTGAGGATACAAGCTGTCCTGGCAGTATGGGCTGCTGAAGGGGAGAGGAGCAGTTAGTCATTCCTATGTTGCTAGCTCAAGGACTGGACTCAGAGTTCAGTGGGCAGGATCCCTGGGGATTACATGGTTCCTGGCATTCCCTCATTCCCCCCTCTCTCCTCCCGGCCTGCCCCAGCACTGGGCTCAGTCCATCAATGGGAACT
This sequence comes from Lasiurus borealis, assembly GCA_004026805.1. Classification (NCBI taxonomy): domain Eukaryota; kingdom Metazoa; phylum Chordata; class Mammalia; order Chiroptera; family Vespertilionidae; genus Lasiurus; species Lasiurus borealis. Next base: position 10,731 of record PVJN01017984.1, read on the forward strand.
TCCATCAGATGAGAATGGAGGAGCAATTTATCTTTTGTATATGTGTATCAACACTGCTTGCAAACAAAGGTGTGCCTCCTGTGCTGCCCTTACCTCCCCACCACTGTCCTCATCCATAGGTGTAGATTTTTGAGAATTGTCAGTCCACTCCCTTTCTATGTCCCTGATTCTATTATATTCACCAGTTTATTCTGTTCATCAAATTTTTCATTCACTTGGTTTTTATCCAGTATCTTCACCCGACTCTCATCCCTTTCCCAGCCCTTTCCCACACTATTGTTTGTCCATAGGCTATGGATATATGCATATAAATTCTTTGTCAGCCCTCTGCAAACCCTGCCAGTTCCACACACAGCCAGTGGTCCTGGATTTTGAGAGGCATGTCTGACTGACTGGCTGGGGCCCCAAGCAGCCACTGCCTGATCGCCAAGAGAGGGGTTTGAAAGCTCTCCAAAGACCAGAGCAACTTAACTGTTTGCTTTTGTAATTTCATCAAATAAAAGGGATAGGGGATGATGCATGGCAACAAAATTCACACCCTGCTTTGTTCTCGGTATAATGTGTCTGAAAATGAATTAGAAACTGATTTGACATGGATCTTGAATGAAAAGGTCAAAAGCATTGCAACTCAAACACTCCTCTGTTTAGTCAGTCTTGACGGGGCCTCCCAAGGAGAGAGGAAAAGACTTAGTGCTCCGGGGCCAAGTAGCTGGCAGGTGCTTTCATAACTTTCTGTCTGTGAACTGAGCGTTATTATGATGATGATCGCTAGAGGCCCAGTGCATGAAATGGGTGCTGCTGGCTGCCTGCTGGGGCCTTCCTTCATTCTATGCCGCCCCCTGGTGGTTAGCACATGTCATAACAGTCGAACTCTTGGTTGGTCCAACTCCCAAGGGGGCGATTTGCTTATTTGCCTTTTATTATATAGGATTCCTATCTTACAGACGAGGAAAGTGAGGTTGAGAGCGTATTAGTTATCTATTGCTTCATAACAAATTACTCCAGAATTTAGAAGCTTAACAATCATTTATTATCTCATGCAGTTTCTGAGCATCAGGAGTTTGAGGGTGGCTTAGTTGGGTGGTTTTAACTTAGGGTTTCTCATTAGATTGAAATCAAGATGTTGGCTTGGACTGCAATCATCTGACTACTTGACTGGGGCTGGTTAATCTGCTTTCAAGATGGCTCACCTGGCTGTCGTCAGGAGGCCTCTGTTCCTCATCATGAGGTACTGATGAGGCCTCCATAGGGGCCTGAGTGTCAGTTGTTTCCTCGGGACCAGGAATCAGAAGGAGACAAAGGGGAAGCCACACGCCTATTTTTGACTAGCCTCAGAAACACATATCACTGCTGCCATATTCTCTTGGCCACACAGACCAACTATGATAGAGTGAGGAAGGGGACTGCACAATGACACCCATGCCAGGAGACAGGGATCATTGGGGGCCACCCCGGAGGCTCCCCATCACAGAGAGCTCAAGTAACTCAGCCATCAAACAGAGAGACTGAACTTCACTAAAGGCACCCACAGCTCCTCTGGGTATGGTCAGAGGCCTGGGAGTGATATTCAGATAGGCTGACAATCCAGTGATTTATGTTTTTCCACTGTATTGAAAAAAAAAAAGGAAAAATGCCAATAATTATTTTTCATTTGCTCTGGTGGTATGATCAAAATTTAAACTTTTCTTACACTTTGACTCAACCATTTACCATCTAAGACTATTGCATATATTATTTATATTCTCTATATATTCACACACACTCAAACACATACAACACATAAACAAGGCTTTACAGCAGTATCCTATCTAATAAAAGAGCAATACGCAAATTGACCATCACTCCAACACACATGATGGCTATCCCCATGTGGACCCAATATGGCCACCAGGGGAGGGCAGTTGGGAGGGACTAGGCCTGCAAAGGAGGACAGTTGTAGGTGATCAGGCCAGCAGGGGAGGGCAGTTGGGGGCAATCAAGCCTGCAGGGAAGGGCAGTTAGGGGTGACCAGGCAGGCAGAGGGGTGACTGGGCCTGCAGGGAAGGGCAGTTGGGGGGAACCCAGGCCTTTAGGGGAGAGCAGTTTGGGGGTGACCAGGCCTGCAGGGGAGGGCAATTAGGGACAAAGAGGCTGGCAGAGGAGCAGTTGGGAGCCAGTAGTTCTGGATTTTGAGAGGTATGTCTGACTGAAATCGGGTCTAAATGGACAGTTGGATATTCCTTGAGGGGTCCCAGATTGGAGAGGGTGCAGACTGGGCTGAGGGACACCCCCTTCCCGTGCACAAATTTTGTGCACCTAGTCTCTATATAATAATCCTATATAATAAAAGGCTAACATGCAAATCAACCAAATGCCAGAATGACCAGTTGCTATGACATGCACTGACACTCAATGGGGGATCTGCCCCATGTGGTCAGTGTGCTCCTACAGTGGGAGTGCTGCTGAGCTAGAAGCTGGGTTCACGGCTGGCGAGCACAGCAGCAGTGGAGGGAGCCTCTCCCTAAGGATGTCTGACTGACGGCTTAGGCCCACTTCTCATGGAGAGTGGGCCTAAGCTGTCAGGTGGACATCCTCTAAGGGCTCCCAGACTGTGAGAGGGCACAAGCTGGGCTGAGGATCATTCCACCCCCTGCCCAGAATGCATGAATTTTATGCACTGGGCCTCTAGTCATTTATAATAGGGAAAAATTGAAGAAAAATCTGCGATTGGTTAAGTAAATAGTTATCATTATAATTATAATAGAATATTATACAGCCACGAAAACAAGACCAACAGAGAGTCCAAGATATATTTTGTCATAGAACACTATATGTACATCCCTGTTGACCTCCTTCACTCAACTCTCACCCCTTCCCCAGGCCTTCCCCACACTATTGTTTGTCCATAGGCTATGGATATATGCATATAAATTCTTTGTTTAATCTCTTCCGCTACTCCCTCCCCCATTCTGCATACATCAGTCTGTTGCATTTTTTCAGTGTTTCTGGGTCTGTTTTGTTCATCAATTTATTTTGCTCATTAGTTTTCACATATAAGTGAGATCATGTGATACTTGTCTTTCTGTGACTGGCTTATATTCACCTAGCATAATATTGTCTAGGTCCCTCCATGCTGTCTCAAAGGGTAAGAGGTCCTTCTTTTTTACAGGTGTATAGTATTCCATGGTATAAATGTACCACCATTTTTTTTACTTTAAATCAACTTATATTTTAATTCAGAAACTTAAATACATTCGTAGCAACTATAAAAAATACACCTTGTTTTTTTAAAAATAGCATTTTCAAGAAGGGAGTTTTAGCCAAAAGCAATAGAAAAATTTACATGATTACATTAGGCGGAATCTTACACAATATCCTTTAAATACCAGAAAGTAGAATTACCACACAATCCTCTCCTACCATCAAATTATTTCAAACCTAATACTAGTACTCTAATGAATAAAAGTATAGAAATCTCTTTATGATTCTGAACAGCACCTGCTCAGAAAAGCATAAACACCACTTTCAATTCTTCAGCATCTTTCCCCCTAGCACACTCTTCTTTTAGCCCCTATAGTAATTACTCTGTTAGGTCAACTTAAGTCTAAAAAGTAAGGCTTGAAAGGTCCCAGGTTCTATTCCGTTCAAGGGCATGTATCTTGGTTGCAGGCACATCCCCAGTGTGGGGTGAGCAGGAGGCAGCTGATTGATGTCTCTCTCTCATCGATGTTTCTGGCTCTCTATCCCTCTCCCTTCCGCTCTGTAAAAAATCAATAAAATATACTTAAAAAATAAAAAATAAATAAAAAGTAAGGCTTTAGATGAGTGGCCCCTGGTTACTGACATAATTTCTTATTCTTCATAATAGAAAAATTGTACCACCATTTTTTTTAAATCCACTCATCTACTGAAGGGCACTTGGGCTGTTTCCAGATCTTAGCTATTGTAAATAATGCTGCTATGAACATAGGGGTGAATATATTCTTTCTGGTGTTTGAGTTTCTTAGGGTATATTCCTAGCAATTGTCATGTTTTCTTAATCTTCTCTAATCTATGAGAATTTCTTAGTGTCTGTTTTTATTTTGGTCTTTCATAACCCTGATACTTTTGAAGCAAACACTGGCCAATTGTTTTATAGAAAGACCCTTAATTTGAGTTTGGTGTTTTCTCATGATTCAATTGAGGTTATGCATTTTTGGCAAGAATGTCACAGAAGTGACATGCCATCATTCTCGGGCCATTATATCACCCATGTTGTTCTGTTTTATTAGCTGTGATATTAACATGTGCCTTTTAGGTTTCTTCACTGTAAGTTACTATTTTTCTGTTTGAATTTAATAAATGTCTTGGAGGGAAGATAATTTGAAGTTATGCAAATATCCTGTTTCTCATTGTACGTTCACTGGTATTTGCTTGTGACAGTTTTTACCATGGAGTTTATCTACTAGTGTTTCCTTATTCCATCATTTATTCTATACTTATTAATTGACATTCTTTTGTATGGAAGAGCTGTCTCTTTCCTCTGATCTATCTATTCAATGATTTATTTATGCCAGCATGGAAAATCAAGATGTTTAAAATTGATTCTTTACAACATTACTACAAATTAAAAATCTTGAATTTGGATCTTGTTTTTTTCTCCAGAAAGAGAGAACCAATAATAGTTGGCAAAACAAGTCTCTATCATGCAAAGCAAGAGAGAGCAGGGGCTTCCGGGGGTAGGAGTCCAGCCTGGGAGACCGGAAGAGAGCCAGAGCCTCCCAGCAGCATAGAGATTCTGAATTTCATTTTATAGTTGGATGATGAAATGGCTCAGAGGTTAACTCGATAAATCATGTGGAGCCGGGATTAGAACCTATATCTGTCTGATTCCAATACTCATGCATTCCACCATCCCCCTTCAAACATCAGATGGAAGGTCCCTGAATTTCTGCATCTATGAAGTCTCCCAACTGTGTTCAGCCATAACCTCATCTTCTCTTCCATGGAGACTCACTGCCCGGGAGGGGGCAACCTCAGCTGTTGTTCTACAGATTTACCTTGTGTGAACCTCGGAGATAAGGTTGTTTTTTTAAAATCCCTCCAGCTCTTTTCCACCCGAGCATGACACCATCTGACTGCAGTTCTAGTCTGCAGGCAATTTAATTCCTGTTCAACACAAAAAGGTGACAAATCAATTGTGCGGGGTACATGTGTGAATGTGTGCACACGTGCAGGTACATGTGTGAAATGTGTGTGTATTATGTGGTGGTGGTGGTGGGGATGAATAGGAACCAGGTAAAACACCCCCATTACTGGGGGGCTAATTCAAATTCCATTGTTCCCAGCAGTCATCTTCCATTAGGCTTATAGCTTTAATGCGCTGAAAACTCATGTCCTCTGAATTTCCTGGAAGATAATTCAGATTTTTATTTCTTGGTATTTCAGAGGAAACCTTATTGGATCTCCTGGACTACTTCTCACTCCCTGCCTCATCACAGTGGCTCACAGCACCTGTGTGTTCTTTCATAGCTCTCTCTCCCAGGGCAGTATTCTTTCAGTAATTATTTGACTTACGCTTGACGTCGTAGCACTAAGGCGGACAACCACCATATTTCCTTTTATGTGCAAGAAAGGTGTGCCTCCATAGGGAGAGAATGGAAGACTTGGGAAGTGTAGTCTTTCTCTAACTTGCACCTGGTTAAAGCATACCATTTAGCTCAGCAAATGTGGGTTCACCATAGGAAGCTCTGAGTTTTCTGGAAACACAAAGGTTACATGTTCTTGAATCCAGAATGATTCGGGGAATTATTTTTTGATTTTTAATCTTCATAAAGTGTTTTCAGTGGTTCAGATTGTTAAATAGCAGGGCAGATGTCATTAAGCTATCTGAAAGTTGTGACTTCTCAGAAAGTGTGTGCTGTACACACTCAGCCCTGTGATATTCTCAAGAACGCCAGAAGGTGGCGCTGCTGCTGCTTCCCGAGCCTGACCATAGGGTCTCCGCAAGGAGCGGCTGCAATAAGTAGTGTAAAAATTGCTTTACAAGTTAGAAGTGATTGCCTAATGAAAACCCTGCTTGACTGGCCTCGAATTTGGGCTAATGATGGAGACTTCCTCACAAATATGACTTTTGGAGAAGGCCTCAGGAAAGGCTGTGTTTGCTTGGGTTTCCCCTCGGCGGAGAAATGGCTGGATCTTGAAAGGTCAGCCTGTTTCCCCAGAACCGCCACCAGCAGCAAGCTCCTGTTGGGTGTTCTCTCCAGCTTAAACCTGTCCAACATAGGTTTGTCCACCCTGGCCCCTCGCTTCTGCCCTGGATCCAACCTGTGGGTTAGCAGTTATACCACTGAGCTGGGTCCCCTCGGTGTGGGGATCTGTTCTAGCTGCTTAAGGACTGGTATTTAATTGTGATGGCTCAGGCATGCATGCATCCATTGGTCCAATATGCATTGAGCTCTCTATGTGCTAGGAACAGAGCTTACAACTGCAAGTAAGTCAGCCACGATTTGGACTGGAGTTCTATCTTGGTTCTCTTGCCTCCCCGAATTACAGTTTCTCTGCACCAGGCAAGCTCTGAGCATATGCCTTGTTGAGCATTGCTCCTGATCCCTGGAACCCCACCTCCCTTTGCTTCTTGGTCCTGCTCTTCCAAGTTCTTGATGCTGATCCATGCTCTAGGACTTGATCCTGAGGTCAGGCCTAGGGACTGAGGTGGGTAGAGGGCGTTCACACACTAATCCACATAGAGTCAAGGGTCCTGTGCCTTGTCCCTGGCATCCTCCCTGACTGCTGGCACCAAATCCTGGCCCCACCTTTTCAGCTGACTCTCCCATGCATCCTGTACCACACCCACTAAGCTTCAGCGAGATTCCAGATCATGGCCTGTACTCAGACTCCCTAACTCCTTCCCTGCTCTCTCCTGGTTATTCCCTTCTCCTTCTCTTTGTTTCCATGATCCTGACCTTATTGCAGAACAGAGGTGTACACTTGCTGTCCCCAATTCTGACTTTTATCCCTCCTGCTGTCTGGGTAGAACTTGCAGCCCAAGATTTGTCCCTAATGATCACCATTCCTGGCAGCTGGTGGTCACCCAGGATAGACAGTCTCATGTGTGGGGTGTGTGTGTGTGTGTGTGTGTGTGTGTGTGTGTGTGTGGTAGGGGTTGGTGTAGTTAGTGGCCTTGGTTGAAGCAGAATCAAGGTTGGGCCAGATTAGTGTGAGGGCTCTTAGTATCGAGCCAAGCTATTCCTGACCTCTGAGAGTCAGCCCAGGGGTGAGCTGGGAGCTGGGGGGAAGAGGTCCTATCAGGATTTACCTAACAGGAATCCTCTTGGGGGAGTCAGAAACCCCAAGTTTAGGGTGAAGCCAAGGTAGGAACCAGGGAGGGGGCTGGCTGTCAAAAGTGACTTGTAAAAGTGACACTGAGGAATTTTGTCAAATGTTTTTATTGATTCGAGAGCATCTTTTTCTGCTGGAGGGATGGTGGATGGTACCAACTCCAAAGACTTACCTGACCCAGCTGCAGGGAAATAGCAATTCAAAATACTTGCTTTGCAGCCTAAGGAGAGAGCTGTGGCCTCAGTGGAGAGAGTCCCATTGCAGCAAAGAAACTGAGCTGGGATGCGGCAGCTGAGTGAGGCACTGGCAGGGACGGCAGGCACAGCACCACATGGACAGAAGATCAGGCTGCACACGGAGGTCAGCATGAGAGTGGCATCAGGGTTCTGCCAGGTGAAGGGAGGGCTCCGGGGCCACTTGGTGTTGAATGAAAGTGAGAATGAAGAACCACAGAGAGAGGGGACAGGGCTTGGTCTGACTCTAGAAGAGTCACAACCAGCCAGGCCCAGTTACCCTGGCAGGCAGCCTGAGACCTCGGTGGGGGCCGCAGCCGGGGCAGACACATTTCTGTTGAACCGGAGCCCTGCCCTTTCAGACACAGTGTTCAGCATCACTGGGAAAGGACAGAAAGCCTGTGGGGGCCCTTGGATTCCCACAGAGGTGGCTAATTAACCTTTGAAAGCCTCACATTTTCTCATCTGTAGTCTTTTCTTTAAAAACAGACACACACAATTTTCTTGCAAGTTTGCTCTGAGGATTAAACAAGATAAACGGCGCCTGGGTCACAGCGAGCACCCCAATTCCAGACCCACTGAGCGCACAAGTCCCAGATTTGTTTCATCCACCTTGGCCCGTCTTCCAGGCTCCAAGGTCACACTTGGAATCGCCTGCTGGCTGCGTCAGCCCAGCTGCCTTTCTGCCTGCCCCGCCCCGCATGCAAACTCCATCTCTAAACGCACAGGTGTTCATGACGGTGTCAGTGCCGGTAATAAATGGTAATGTCTCACATTTGTGGGCCTTTCACAGAGTTTCCACATCTGCTGCCTTCATTTAAGCAGCACTAAGTCTTTTCTGGAACAAAGATGGAACGTCAGTGAACTTTAAAGCCAACCCACTTGCAGCATCTTTACAATAACCCGATTCGTTATTATCCTCATTTTTGGAGATAAGAAACCTTTACCCGGCCATAAATCTGGGTGTGATCGTATACTTCCCTCTTCGTTTCTCTAAGAACCAGCTCCTCCCACTCCCATTGCCCCTGTCAGTCCTCACCTCTCCTTTGCAGCAACGTTCCTGTTCCCTGGGCCTCACATTCCCTCCCTCCATCCTCCTGTCTGCCCACAGCAACTGCTGCAAGAGCGAAGAGTAATCCTGCTACTCCTCTGTTTAGAAAGGGATGTATACTTAGGTGTCATTGCACCCCTTACCACACCCCCAACTTCCTCAACTAGGGTTACAATTGGAATATATATTTTTTTCTATCCAAATGTCCTCCCACCCTTGGGACACAGTCACTTTCTTTAGTGTGACACACCAGGTTCTCCATCATCTGGCAGCTGTCTGCCTTTGCAGCATTATCTCTTATCATGCCTGGCCTTGCATCCCACTAGCATTTCTCTGCCAGGGTAGACTCTGCTATGCCTCAGGGTGTCCTGGTTTATCTATTTTATTATAGGAGCTTTTAAAAATAACAAATGCAGCCCTGACCAGTGTGGCTCAGTCGGTTGAGTGTTATCCCATGCACCAAAAGGTTGCCAGTTTGATTCCTGGTCAGGGCACATACCTAGGTTTCGGGTTTGATCCTCCATCAGGGTGAGTATGGGAGGCAACCGATCAATATTTCTCTCTCCCTCTTTCTTCCTCTCTTTCTAAAACCATATTTAAAAAATGAGCTCAATTCAGCTCTTTTCTGTCTTCAAATGAGTTAATTCCTGTTATCTTAGTTATTCCTCCTGTCCGCTCCAGTTAGGATTTCTTGGCTGTGTTGGCTCCCTGTTCTGCCCCCACTGCAGGTGGGCTCTGTCTCCCTTGGCAACAGTGAGAGTGGGAAGAGCATCTGAACAGAAGTTTTCTTTGCTCCCTTTGATCTTAGAATTTGCATTTCTGGCGCATGGTTACATCTCCCACATTGACTGGTGGAACAGTCAGAGAAGTCAGTGTGTGTGTGAATTTTTACCTTCATTGACTGCCGAGAGTCGGTAGAAAAAAGTCAGTCTATAGTGTCCCCAAAGTTTTGAAACATACAAATTTGGTTTTCAGCCATTTATGAAACCTAAAATCTTCTTATTTTTTAATCCACTCAGATCCCTATTTGTATCTCTCCGGCAGGGTTTTTGGGGTGGGGGTGTGGGGGTGGTAATCTGTTGCTACCTATCCTGAAACCATATTAGGCAGGTGCTTTTTGTCATTTCTTTAACATGCTATTTTAAAAGGGGATTTGTGATCCTAGGCAACTTTGTTTGGTACCTGTGGAATAATGATGAGAAAAGGACAAATCCTACCGCAGTAATACTTGTATAAGTGTGTAGGGAGGCCTGAGTAAGAATGTTCACTGCAGCAGTATGTGTAATATCCAGAAATGGAAACAACTGGAACATCAGTCAGGAGTGGACTTGTTAAATACATATGATTATACCCATAAAAATTAACATAATGTCACCATTGAGAGAAGCCTATATGTCCTAATATGGAAAGTTGCCCTTTATGTTTAAATGAAGTTAACTAATTTTATGTAAAGTATGAAAATATGATTCTATTTCAGTTATATATGTATATATGTATGTATATATATACACTCTCATAAATAGACTAGAAAAATATTGGATTTATATCCAAACTGTAACATTAGTTAAAGGAGTTGGGGTACAGTAGGGGTTAGAATTATAGAAAATAGTACTTTCTCATCTAAGTCATGCATTACTGAATGTTTAGTGTTTTATTTACAAAAATAATGAGCTACTTTTATAATCAGAAGAAAAGTTTTATATTTTTATCTTCTGGAATGCAGCTAAAGCTATTATTGGTAGAAAATTCAATACCTTTAATACTAGAATTACTAAACAGAAAGAATGAAAACAATTTCTAGGTTAATACTAAACAGAAAGAATGAAAAACAATTGCTAGGTTTCACAGTAATTTAGGGCAATTCCTGCTTATTTTTAGTTCCCTTGATCTATCATAGGATCAGAACTGAGTCTTTTTTTTTTTAAGTACTTGTATTGACAACAGTTTCTATATTACATATTTTGATGACACATGCTATTTAAGTAAAAAGTAGTAAAAAAGCACAATTCAATGTGCAAGGACAAATTAAAGGGCATAGGTTAGTGGAGCCAGCAACATAAAATGAGAAAGGAAATCTGGCATCTTTATCTAGTTACTAGAGGCCTGGTGCATGAAATTTGTGCATGGGGGGTGGAGGCGGGGGTGTCCCTCAGTCCAGCCTGTACCCTCTCCAATATGGGACCCTTTGAGGGGTGTTCAACTGCCCGTTTAGGCCTGAACCTGGTAGGATAGGGCCTAAATGGGCAGTCAGACATCCCTCTCACAATCCAGGATTGCTGGCTCCCAACTGCTCGCCTGCCTGCCTGCCTTCCTGATTTCCCCTAACCATTTCTGCCTGCCAGCCTGATCACCCCATAAACACTCTCCTGCCAGCCTGATTGATGCCTAACTGCTCCCCTGCCAGGCTTTTTGCCCCTAACTGCCCTAGCCTGTGGGCCTGGTCACTCCTAACTGCCTTCCCCTGCAGGCCTGGTCCTACCCAACTGCTCTCCCCTGCAGGCCTGGGTCCCCCCCAACTGCCCTTCCCTGCAGGCCCAGTAGCCCCCAACTTCCCTCCTTTACCAGCCTGGTCATCCCTAACTGCCCTCCCCTGCAGGCTTGATTGCCCCCAACTGCCCTCCCTTGCAGCCTGGTCCCTCCCAACTTTCCTTCCCTGCTGGCCTGATCACCCACAACTTCCCTCCTTTGCAGGCCATCTTGTAGTGACCATCTTGTGTTCACCTGGGGGCATGATCTTTGACCACATGGGGGCAGCCATCTTGTGTGTTGGAGTGATGGTCAATCTGCATATTACTCTTTTATTAGATAGGATAGAGGCCAGCTGATTTGCCCTGAAGGGTGCATGGGTGGGGGCCAGCTGATTTGCCCTGAAGGGTGTCCTAGATCAGGGTGCAGGTTTCCTTGGGGTGTAGGGTGGCCTGGGCGAGGGGTCTGTGGTGATTTGCAGGCTGGCCATGCTCCCCAGAGACCCAAGCAGAGGCCTTGGAATCTGGGATTTATTTCTTCTACAATTGAAACTTTGTAGTCTGGAGCAAAGCCAGGCCTCCTGCTCGCTCCATGGTGGCATCCATTTCTATTGGGATTTATTTATCTTCTATAATTGAAACTTTGTAGCATTGAGTGGAGGCCTGGGCCGGCCTGGGTGTGTGGAAAACTTGACTTCCTCCACTACTGGGGAAACCCAAGCCTCCCTCCTGCTCTCTCTGTGATCGCAGCCATCTTGGTTGAGCTTAATTTGCACACTCGCTCCTGATTGGCTGGTGGATATGGCTGGTGGGCATGACTTCTGGTGTAGTGGAGGTATGCTCAATTTGCATATTACTCTTTTATTAGATGGGATGCTTCTGTGGAAAAATATTGTTTTCAAAACACTTGAAAGGAGCAACCAGGTCTTAGAATTTGTGGAGCACATAGGCTAGCACAATTTCAGTTTTGATTTCTTTAGTGTAGTTTGTTTTTCAGTAATTTGGCTCTCTTTTTTTTTGTTTGTGTCAACTTTTTGTTTAGGTTTTTATTACTAGGTTTCATTGTATTGTGTTTGAAAAATGTGCTATGTTTCTACTTAGGTGAATTACTAAGCTTCTGTAAATGCTCCATTAGAGTTAAGTTCTGTGGAAGGTATAGAGTTTGAAATGTATCTATTTGATCTATATTTTCAATTTTATTAATCAGGTGCTCTATAGTCTTGCTTATTCTTTTTTTTATTATTATTTAAAAAAAATCCTCACCTGAGGGCACCCTTCCCATTGATTTTTTAGAGGAAGTGGAAGAAAGTTGGAGAAACTGAGAAAGAGAAACATTGATATGAGAGAGACACATCAATTGGCTGCCTCCCACATGCACCCTGACTAGGATTGGGGATGGAGCCCATAACTGAGGTACATGTCCTTGACTGGAATTGAATTGTGACCTTCAGTCGAAGGGCCAGCATTCTAACCACTGAGCAAGACTGCCCAGGACAGTCCTGCTTATTTTTAGTTCCCTTCATCTGTCATAGGATCAGAACTGAGTCTTTTTTTAAGTTCTCCTTGTATTTACAACAGTTTCTATATTGCATATTTTGATGATACATACTACTTAGTACTTAAAGGCTCAAGGTGTTTACATATTCATTGTGGAATAAACTTTCCTTATAATTGGTCCTGTTCTTCCAGTTTAATATTCTTTACTTTGGATTAAATTTTGATCTTATTATGAAGAACATTGTATTTTAATTAATTAATTAATATTTTTAAAGAAAATATTTTTATTGAATTTAGAGAGGAAGGGAGGAGAGATGGAAACATTTATGGGCTGTCTCCCACATTCCTCCTACTGGGGATTGAGCATACAACTGGGGTATGTGTCCTGACTAGGAATCAACCAGTGATTATACCCTTAGGTTGACACTCATCCACTGAGCTACACCAGCTGGACAAGAACATTGCATTTTTATTGAGATATAATTCACATACCATATAATCCACCCACTAAAGCATACAGTTTGATTCAATTTTAGAATATTTTCATTATCCCCAAAACAAACCCTTCACCCTAATTAGTAGTTATTCTTCATTTTCCCTAATTCTCTGAGCCTTATGTATCAATAATCTACTTTCTATCTCTATAGATTTGCCTGTTCTGGACATTTCATATAAATGTAATCATATAAGATGTGGTCTTTTGTGTTTAGTTTCTTCTACTTAGTATGTTTTCAAGAGTCATTCATGTTGTATCCACAAACACAGTACTTTATTCCATTTTACTGCTGAACAATATTTCATTGTAAGCATATCCCTCATTTTAGTTTGTTTTGTTTCCACTTTTGGGCTATTCT
>PVJN01017984.1:24229-39890 GCA_004026805.1 Lasiurus borealis
AAGGGAGGGAAGTTGGGGGGGACCAGGCCTATAGGGGAGGGCATTTGGGGGTGACCAGGCTGGCAGGGGAGGGCAGTTGGGGGCAATTGGGCCAGCAAGGGAGCAGTTAGGCCTCGATCATGCTGGAAGGGGAGTGGTTAGGGGGTGATCAGGCTGGCAGGCAGAGTGGTTAGGGGCAATCAGGCAGGCAGACAGGCAGGCAGGTGAGTGGTTGGGAGCCAGCAGTCCTGGATTGTGAGGGTGATGTCCTTCTGGGATCAGGACTAAACCAGCAGTCGGACATCCCCTGAGGGGTCCCAGATTGGACCTCCCCCATCCCCAGTGCATGAATTTCATGCACCGGGCTTCTAGTCCTATATAATAAAGGCATAATATGCTAAGTGACTGGTTGTCCATTCAACCAATCAAAGAGCAATATGCTAATGATATCCTAAGGCCGCTCAACTTCTCACTATGGTGTCCACTGACCATCAGAGGGCACACTCTCCAGCGGAAGGTTAGCTTGCTGCTGAGAGCCAGCTGATTGACTGTAACTGAGCAAGATGGGTCAGACATGCCCTGTAGTCTTACCATAGTCCCACCCTGGCTGGCCAACCTCCTGCATCCCTCCCCAGCCCTGATCATGCACTGGAGGGGTCCCTCAGCCTGGCCCGCACCTTTTGCAATCTTGGACCCCTCGGGGGATGTTGGAGAGCCAGTTTCAGCCCAATCCTGCAGGCCAGGCCAAGGGACTCCACTGATGCATAAATTCGTACACCAGGCCTTTAGTCCTATTTAATAAAAGGCTAATGTTTCAATTGACTGAGCAGCAGAATGACCAGTCACTATGACATGCACTGACCACCAGGGGGCAGATGCTCAATGCAGGAGCTGTCCCCTGGTGGTCAGTGTGCTTCGACTGGGGAAGTACTGCTCATCCAGAAGCTGGACTCATGGTTGGCAAGTGCAGCAGTAGTGGTGGGAGCCTCTCCCGCCTCTACAGCCGAGGTAAGGATGTCCTACTGATGGCTTAGGCCTGCTCTTTGTCATCAGTCAGACATCCCCTGAGGGCTTCTGGACTGTGAGAGGGAAACAGGCTGGGCTGAGGGGGACGACTACCCCACCTGCCCCAGTGCATGAATTTTATGCATGGGCCTCTAGTTATAAATAATCCTGCTAGAGTATTCATGTACAAGTTTCATGTTTTTTTTTTTTTAATATATTTTATTGATTTTTTTTTATGGAGAGGAAGGGAGAGGGATAGAGAGTTAGAAATATTGATGAGAGAGAAACATCCATTAGCTGCCTCCTGGGGATGTGCCCACAGCCAAGGTACATGCCCTTGACCAGAATCGAATCTGGGATCCTTCAGTCTGCAGGCCGATGGTCTATCCACTGAGCCAAACTGGTTAGGGCCACATACAAGTTTTTATGTGGACACATGTTTTCATTTCTCTTGGGTATATACCTAAGAATGGAATTGGCTAGGTCATAAGGTAACTTCTTTTTCTTTTGCTGTTCATTTTTTTCCTTTACTTTTTGGTAAGAGCTTTTTGTTTCTATGAATAATGGTAACCTTTTATCTATAACATATGTTGAAAATGTTTTTCCAAGTTTATTTATTGGTCAAACAGAAGGTTTGCATTTTTATGTAGTACAATCTGCCAGTCTTTCCTGTTTGGTTTCTCTTCTAGACTTAATGTTTAGAAAAATGCCCTTACCATCCTGGAATTATAAGATTCTTTACTTAAATGTCCTTGTGGTATTCTTCTGCATACCCTTTTTGTATTTCCATCTGTGACTTGCCTGGGCTCTATTTTGGTGTAGGGAGTGAATAGGCATTCAGCTTAATTTCCCCCCTCCTCCCCTCTCCCAAAGTACTAGTTAGTTGGAGTGATCTAGTGAGGCTGGTTTCCTTAATCTTTTCTTGCATCTCAGTCATATGATGAACTTCAGCTTATTTCTGGTGCTCCTTCCTGCATCTTGGGACCTGGGGACCCACCCAGATGCAGATGGTGTGCACCAGAAGTTTACATGCCCCCAGCTCCCTGCTTGGGTAATTGATATAATTTTTCATGCGGGTTCACCAAGGTTAGGTGGACCTTCTAGGGCACCTGGGTTCACTGGGGAAGTGGCAGGAGGTCCATCAGCATTCTGCTTCCTCTCCACTTGCATCAAGATGAGATGTGGCTAGGGATCATTTGTATTTCACTGGGTAATTTTCAGAGAGGCTTGTGTGCACCCTGCTTTTTAAATTTCTTTTCTATATCAGTATTTTTTCTGCCTCTTGCAATGCCATAAATCTCACATCTTTTCTCCACATCCTTCCTGACCTCCATCAAGGCTCACATAGCCTGATAACACCATTCCTCTGCTTCATACTATAGGAGTGTTATGCTCTGCAATACATCGAGCTGGGTGACACCCAGAGAGGGGAGGTGACTTCCCCATGGCCCCACAGGAAGTTTAGATGCCCAAATTCCTGGCAGAGCTAGGACAAAAGCATGGGTCCCTTAATTCTAAATCATAGGTTTCTTTTACCATGTTTTCTAGAATGAGAGTGGCCAGGTTCATATCCCAGCCCTGCTGCTTTCTAGCTGCATGAACTTGTTACCTCTCTTTCAGGAGCCCCATTTTGTTATCTATCAAATAAGGACAAAACTGAACTTACCTGCTAGTATTGATGTGAGGGTAAGGGCAGAAATTATAGGTAAGTCCCTTAGAATACTGCTTACATGATGTGCTGCCTATTTTTATTATGTGGTTTTGTGTACGATGCATACAGCAGTATGAGATCCTGCCTTCCTCCTGCCCATTGTGCAATTTTGATGGTCTGAAGAGATCCTTAATTAAAAATTGACAGTTGTACAACTTTGAATCCCATCAAAACAAACAACAGCCACTGGCTATTTTGCATATCCATCTGGAAACACCAGGAGCAAGAAATGTGGATCTGTAGTTTCTTTGATGACAAATTGCAAAAGCCAGTAGAATTCATGAACAAATCCAATCAATACCACTCTTTGCTCAATCCCAAATGCTAATTGAAAACATAGTGGGATTGGAAAACTTTCAAGCATATGCTTAGATCATTTCCAAAGTTTGTTTTCAGTCTCAGTTCCAGAGAACAGAGCTTTTGGCAGGAGAGCAAGTACCTTTAAATGGTGGGTTGGGGAGAAAGGTGTGTCTTTAGGGATTAGAGGTATTTCTCTTTCCTCTTTTTATTATTAAAACAATATTTTTTATTTATTTCAAAGAAGAAGGGAGTAGGAGAGGGAGATAGAAACATCAGTGATGAGAGAGAGTCATTAATCAACTGCCTCCTGTATATCCCACACTGAGGATGGAGCCCACAACCTTGGCATGTGCCCGGACCGGGAACTGGAGCATGACCTCCTGGTTCATACATCGAAGCTCAATCACTGAGCCCATACCGGCTTAGCATCTCTATCTCCTGTTTTGCACACGCTTGACCTCTTGACTGTTTAATAATAAATTCTTCAACACTTCCTATTGGCTTCTTTTATTTGTAAGTGTCCCATAATCAGTGTGTGAACTCATACTTTCTGCCTTAAATGGAGCTGAATCTGTCATGTCCATATTAACATCATGTTGACATTAATGCAGAGTCCATGCTTCTTACCATGGTGCAAGGCCATTTCAGGGAGAAGGCACTTGTCTTCATGCTAATTACCAAGGGTAATTCCAAGGCAGGAACTGGGTTTCCCCTAGTTGGGGCAGGGATGGAGATTGTGCAGTGGAGGCTGTTCCACCTGGGACTAGAGGTGCCTGTTGTAAATGAGTGGGGGCTGGCATTCTCGCGCCCATATGTGTTGTGATGTGTGAAATCTAACATGCATTGTGAAATCTAACATGCACTAAGTGAAGATGCTGTGAAGCAGTGTGATGTGACCCGGAGCTGGAAAGTAATGTGGATGTGGTTCATGCACAAATAAATAGAAAAGTTGGTAAAAAGGGAAATGATACAAGAAAGCAAAAAGCCAAGGTTCTAGAAAATAGCCTAGGTTGTTGTTTTCACATAAAGGCAGAGAAGAGGAGGCTCAGGGACCCTGTGTGGATATAGGTTCAGGGGTAGCCTGGGTCAAGGATGCTAATTTAGAAAGCTCTTCTTTTCTTCCTTCAAGTCCAGAAGGGGACAAATAGTGGTTCAATCTGGAATGAGAGCACGGTTTTTTTTTTTAAATATATTTTATTGATTTCTAATAGAGAAGAAGGGAGAGGGATAGAGAGCTAGAAACATCAATGAGAGAGAAACCTCAATCGGCTGCCTCCTGCACACCTCCTACTGGGGATGTGCTTGTAACCAATGTACATGCCCTTGACCAAAATAGAGCCTGGGACCCTTCAGTCTGCAGGCCAACATTCTATCCACTGAGCCAAACCAATTCGGCAAGAGCAAGTTCTTAACTTGGGGTCAACTGAGGATCTTGAATAGAATTCCAGGAGTCTATAAACTTAAATGGGAAATATTATATTTTTACTAGCATATAATTTCAATTATTGAACGTAGGCAACAGATTATAGTAGTATGAGCAGTACCTGTGACTTTGTTACCAATAAAAATCACCATTATATTAATTTTATTTCCCATTATAATATAGTAGTCATATCAAACATCACTCATGCTCATCACTACTATGAAATTATGGATAAATAAATCCCCTTTTAATGCATTAATAAAGGAGCACATATATTTCTATATCACATTAAAACACTTTGATAACTATTTCATTATCTTTGGTTTCCTTTTAATCCATTGTGTTTTATTTTATGCTTTTAAAAATATTATTCTGGGAAGCAATTTATAGGCTTCAACAAATTGCCAAAGTAGTCCTTGGTTAAAAAAGTCAAGAAACTTTGGGTGGCATAGAAGACGACAGATAGCTGGACAGACTCTTACCTTCTGAGCCTAGGGGAAGAGTTTGGTCAAAGAGAAAAGTGAGAGGTTGCTGTGGGAGGTGCTAAGACTCAAGTGTCTGGACTCTTGACCACCCAATGCTGCCTCAGATTTGACCTGGGCAGAAGATGGAACTAGAAGGACCTCAGTCCCAGGAGCGTTGTCTAGGCTGCTAGACCTGGGTCTGGAAGGATGCACTGGGGCAGGGATGCTGGCTACCACATTAGTCCTAGATTTCCATCTGATAATTGACTTGGCAGATATGAGGTCAAGAGCCAGGCTTTGCCTTTGATTGACTTTGATAGTTTCCTCATCCATGAATTGCAATTCATTCAACTGATACTGATGAAACTCTTAGCACTGAGCAGGAGGATGATGCTGCCACAGTGACTGAGTGGATTACATGAGATGCTGTGTCTGAAAGTGGATGCTCTCATTGAAGAAGTGTTTCTTTTAAAGTATCCATCTTTTTATGTTCCTTAGTCAAGTTGCCTTTTGAAGAAGAGACTTTGCAAAAAGGGCACAGCTTTGGGGGTTTGCAGGTTCACTGAGCTGATCCTTCCATCACCCTGACAATGCAGTGTAGTGTCAGGACCAAATTCCAGTGGTTTCCACCAGATGAGCCCAGATTGCTGGATCAATTTAGAGCTATCAGCTAGGTTCACAGGGTGCATGTGTTTATTTATGCACTAATAATTAAACTCATTCAAAGTCACAATGATTGGTTAAGAGGTCTGAATAATCATAAGCGAGGATTGTAATTTGAATGTACATCACACTGTTTGGTTTAGAAGTACAGCACAGTTCGTTGCAAGAAGGGCAAAGAAGAAAATGTTCATGTGTTGGACACAAAGCATGAATATTAGAGCAAGTAGGGCAACCATGGCTGTGATCCAGAAGGTACTCCAAGGCTTAAAGATACCTGTTTTCTGATCCTAAGAGCCAATAGTGTTTACTTCCCCCCAGATGGAGGCCTTCTCAGACAAGAGACAAGGCCATCAGTGAAGATGACAACTTTTGCTGGATCACAGCCTTTATATTGTCTACCTTCAGCCTTGGCCACCAGCCCCACTAGATGCAGAAACCACTGAAAGTTATGCTGAAAAATTTTGGTTCTGGCACCAAACTCCTCAAATCCCATTTCATTGATTGGCTGAATCATCCTGGGCTAGTGTCTTAGTCTCTCTGAGTTACCTGCAAAAATGGGGATAATAACTGTGCTAGTAAACATATTTCTTTTTTGTAGGCTCAGTGCCTGACCTACAATAAATGCTAAATAAATATTAGTCGTCATTATTGTTATTATTATTATTGGAGGGTTGCTGTGGGAGGAAGCACGCTCATTAGCCACACCTGATTGTTTTGCTGTCCCCCCCACTTGTTCTCTGGCATCCTGTCCGCTGCATTTGTTGGACCCTCGCTATTCATAGCAAAATTCTAGCACGATCTTACTTGACCCTTCAGTTAGAAAACTTGGCTTGCGTGTCCCCCAAGAGCAGAACAAACGAACTTCTGCTCATAGGGACTATAAAATTTTGATAGGGAAGTTCTTCAGAATCTTGGGTCAGGTCGGGAAATGTCACCTTCTGACCCAGTTTTTGGAGAATTAGCATAAGTGAGAGCAGAAAAGGGGAAGCAGGTGGCGGCTTCTTAAATCGAAGGGACAGTTGCACCACTTGTGGGCGGCATTTTCTTGGGTGCGTGGCTTAACCTTTGTGAGCCCAGGGCTGTTGTGACTGAGATAGCTCTCCACTGCGAACTCAATTCTCCCCCTCCATAGTGTGGTGCTGTCATTGAGAGGTGCCAGTGTAGCCAGAAATTCCTTATCCCTGCAACATGTGCATCGAAATGGGGCCATATGACCAGTTCTCCCCAAAGGGATGTGAGTGGCAGTGATGTGTGTCATTCTCAGCCAAGGCTTTTAAGAAGCTGGTGGCGGCTTCCCCAGGCTCTCTTTCTGGTTCCGCTGGTGGAAACAAAGGACTTTGAGGCCCAGGGGGATAGTTGGACCACAAAATGGAAGGTACCTGGATCCCTAATCAATATGCAAAAGAAAGCCACCTGACACCCAGAAACACTTGTGTGGGTCATCTAAGTGAGTGAGAAACCAATTTCTTTTGGGTAACGATAGTGAAAATGTTGGGCTTATTTGTTATAGCCACTGGCATTATTCTCACTAATAAAGTCATCATATGCAGAATGGTATACTGGTTTGAAGTGCTCCACAAACCCAGGCTGCAAATCTTCCACTCATTGATTTATTCATCTGTTCATTTTTAAAAACAAATATTTATTGAATATCTCTGAGGCTCTGTTCTAAGAGCTACAGATACATGCACGCCAAGGGCCTTGCTCTTATAGGGATTTTATATTCTGGTTGAAGAGAATAAAAACAAATAAACTGATCATTAAGGTAACTTTGAAGAATGCTAAGTGCTACAAAGAAAGCAAAAAGGGTGAGGTGATAGGAAATGACAATATTTTGGTAGGCTGGTAAGAAAAGTCCTATTTGAGGAGGCCTGTTCCACCTGGGGCCTGGCTGATGATAATCATCATCTCCTTTCTTCCCACATAGGGATACTTCACCACATCAAATTCCTTGCCTTTCTGAGTCATGCACCTTTCTGCCCTAAGCTATTGGAGCACTTTTCTCTTCCTGTGAACTGCATCTCCTTGTGGACCCAGCTCCTCAGCATCAGCCCCGGGAAAGACCTCCCTTCTGTATGTTTGAATGTCTTAGACGTAGCTAGCTCTGCTGCAGCCTGTATGCTTTTTTATATATCAGTTTCCCCCAGCAGTCTGTGGCCTCTTATTTATTTTTTGTATTTTATACTTGCACAGTGCTGGGCACAGAATATTTGTGGAGTTAATTTGAATATAAAATCACCAGAAATGATTATTTGGTTCTGTCAGAAGCCTGCATAATGCATCATGTTTTGCAAATAGCTTTTGTCTCATGTCTAGAACACCAGCCATTTTAACTGTGTGCATATGGTAACTGAGGCAATTTCAATTAGTATGTGCATAAATACTCATATTTCTCAGACAAAGGGAGAATTTCTGTTTCCTTCTTCCTTTTTTTTTTTTTTACCTATTGGCAAAACATACCCTCTTTAGCTCCTCGTGAGCCTGACAACACCTCCTCAGGTTGACAAAACAGCCTACCACTCTCTAAAGGGGATGTGAGGGTTTGCGGTAAGGGTAGGATGTGACAAGTTTCTTTCTCTGAAGGCCTAGGCTTTGATTTCCCTTCATCACACTCTTGTCAGCCTGGCAGCCACTGATGCATGGGTGAAGGTTAGACAACATTTGAGAAAACTCTTCTTGTTTATGGCAAAGGTCATTTGGGTGTCATTCCCTGGGGAACCTGTTGAAGGAAACGAGGGAGCAAGAGAAGAGAGTTCCTGTTTGGTAAGCACTCCTGTGTGTAAAAGGCACCAGGTGTATAGAACATCAGCTCCTTGCACCAGGCAGGGAAAACACTGCAGTGGAATTTGTACTCCAGAGACCCATGTGCAGTTCAAGGCTAACCTTCACCCAACCCCATCGTTCCTGGACTCTTTCCTTCCTTCTTCTTACCTCCTTCTCTCATAAGTTCCTCCTACAGAGCATCCCCTCAATATATCATGTGCATCTGAATCTTTGTCTCAAGCTCTGCCTCCAGGGAACTCTAGACATCGTCTCTGTGCTAGGTGCCTGGGTAAGACCTCACAACCAAGCCCTGGGGAGGGAAGCCCCACACTGCTTCCCTGGCCACAGAGGGGGTTTCAGGACTTCTCTGAACCCCCTCAGTGGTTGGCAGCACAACCGGCCAGAGCTGAATGTTAACTGGGCTACATCTTGCTTGTGAGCGAGGTCACTGCATGTTACAGAGCCGGGGACTGGCCATCCTGGTCCACATGGCTAGTCGGGTCCATAGACTCTGGATTTTTTTCTGAAGACCTGGTCACATAGCTTTCTTCTCATAGGTGGGCATGTCCAGCTCAAGATTTAGCTTTTCGGGTGGGAGGTAGGAGGTTAGACCTCAGGGCTGGTGTGTGCTCCAGTGTCATTTTCCCTAGAGACTTTTGCTCTTGGATATTGTATATGTGCTGGCTATTAATAAAGCCAGGACTCTGTTCCTTGTCTGTCTGTGGATGCTCAAATGATTGTTTCCTCACAGAAGCCCAGAGGGCGAAGAGGAATGAGTTTAAGCACCAAGGAATGAGTTTAAGCACCAAGGAATGAGTTTAAAGGAATGGTTTAAGCACCAAGGCCCTACCTTGAACCCATGACAACCCTACAAAGTAAATGTTAGGATTCTCATTCTCCTTTGACTAACAGGGAACTTCACTCGGAGGAACTTGCTAGGTTTAGGAAGTTTAGAGGCCTGAGGACACAGTGTTGTCTGAGTTGGGATTTGGACCTTGGATGGTCTGGCTTCAAAAGTCAGGAGTTTTAATCTCCACCAGACGTTGGAAAAGTACAGGTGAAAGGATATCCTGCCCACTGCCTGTTTTTGTCAATAAAATTTTATTAGAACACAGAGGTGTTCATCATTTACATTATGTGCTACAGCATTAGAGCTGAGTAGGTCTGAGACCGTATGGCTTACAAAGCCCAAAGTATTTGCTATTTGGACTTTCACAACAAACATTATTTGCCAACTCCTGGTCTGTACTCTACTCCCTTGGGGAGTGTTATTATTATTATTATTTTTTAATAGTCTGGGGTCCCCAAGACACAGAGGGGTGGAAAGATCCTGGTATAAATTCTGGCTGTTAAACCCTAGTCAAAGTCATTCACCCTCTCTTAACCTTGGTTTATTAATCTATAAAATGGAGACATGAACAATCACAGTCTAGTTTTGTTTTGAGGGTCAAATAAAGCAACAATGATAATTAATGATTTTAGTTAAAGGTTATTGAGTGCTTTCTATGTGCCAAGTATGTGTGAACAGACTTATCTTTTTTGATCCTTATAGGTGTCTGGCACAGAGAAGACATTCAGCGAGTAGTTGAATGGATGAATAAATATTGTTATTCCTACTTCTCAGATGAGGAAACTGAGGCTCAGAAAAGTGAAGAAACTTAGGGCTTGGTTACCTATGATGGTATATACTCTTGGGTTCAGGACAAGCATGAGGGGCCAAAGATTATGAAGGGCAATGTTCTCCTGTTGGGAGTAGGACTTTTCTCCTGCTGGGAAGATCTGTGGACTTCCACGAACGTAGTGAATATGGCTTCCTCTCAGCTTCTCCTCCTTGGAAGAAATTCCACAATTGAATCAGATCCTGTTCTTTTCAATTCACCCTGCATCATCTAGTGACTGGAAATGTCAGTAAACCCATCATCTTCTTGCTGATGTGCATTAGTGAAACAAAGATTAACTGCCTCAGAAAGGCAAATACTTGGAAGTCATAATTATGAGAATTACTTGTAGTTTGGGTCCATTTGAGTGAGTCTGAGCCACATATGAGCCAGACAGCGTGTTTGAAAACTTGTAGTTGTGGCGCTGGTAATTTTGGCTATGCAGGAAGAAGTGGAGTGGTCCCTTTGCCTGCACCAGGCAGACAAAGCCACCTTTACTCATCAGCTGCCCCTTAAGTATTGCTGGGGTTCTTGTCCCAGTGTTACATATGGTGCTGCAATCTGGAGAAAGGAGCTGATGTGTAGATTAAGGAATCCAAAGGCAAAGATAATTTTGAAAGGCATTGGGGGTCAGAGGAACTTCAGCTAAAGGAACTGAAGACTACCCCTTGTTTAAGGACCCCGTGCTATTTAGTAACACAAATTGTCCCAAGGCAAGGTGGAGATAATACACTTCAAAGGGTAAGGTTTCAAAGGATAGGGTGCAGAAGCATTGTCAGTTTGGGTAATAGTCTACAGCTGTTCAGGTGTTTGACCAACAGGAGGCAATAGCACATAGATTTAAGATGCCCTGAGCTGTCTAGCAGTAAACAATAATTCTATTCAAGTTTGGAGAAATGCCTTTCAGCCATCCCAGATGATTCAGCCCTGCTGACATGCTGGAACTGGTTTCCGGCAAAGTATGTGGACCGGGATAAGTGCAATGAGTAGAATTCCTGAAAATTGCTCAGAAGTTTTGTAAATTCAACAGTGAAAGAATTTCGGTTCTAGGAGAAGGGACATAAATTGAATTGATTGGGGAAAGATCATTGTCTTAGTTTGGGTTTCCCTAGAAGCAGACATAAAGGAACAGATTGGAAAGCAAGCACCCTAATTGGGATTAGATTCCAGGGAAATTGGTAGGGAAATACTGGGAAGTGAGACAGGGAAGGGAAGGAAGCCCATATGGAATGTGTTCTAGAGCAGATGACCATTGAAAGCAAATGAAGGTTAATTCCTTTGAGAAACTCGTGGAGTCAGAACAGCACACACACTTCTGAATTATGTCCCTCCAAGGATGAGGGAGCTGGGGCATTTATACACCAACTTCCGGTAGTCCCTAATTGAGGGCTGGCATTTTTAGTTTGCTTTCATGGGATGCCCTGAAATGGTGAGGCTGGACACCAACCTGAGATTCACCTTCCTCTTTGCTGTATGACCTTGGGCAAGCTACCGAACCTCTCTATTCTGATCTG
Organism: Lasiurus borealis; assembly: GCA_004026805.1. Classification (NCBI taxonomy): domain Eukaryota; kingdom Metazoa; phylum Chordata; class Mammalia; order Chiroptera; family Vespertilionidae; genus Lasiurus; species Lasiurus borealis. The sequence goes on from PVJN01017984.1 coordinate 35,710, forward strand.
TTGCGTAAGAAATATGATAGTACAGAATTTACCTGGTGACGGTGAAGATTAAAAAAGAGAAGGCACACAAGACACTTGCAGGCTACTTGGCACAAGGCAACCATTCAACAGAGTTTAGCTATCTTTGTTAGTATATTCATTCTACTGACATGTAATGGGGAACATTCAGACATAGGAGATGATATGGGGAAAAGGAACAAGAAAAAGTGACAGAGATTGTATTCAGGAGCTATATGATGTAGAATGAAATGATTAATAGAGCCAGTCCTTGAAATAAGTGGGGTGTTTTGAGAATGGCGGACAGGAAGTAGCCATGGAAGAAAGGGCATGGGAGTCAGGCCACATTCAACTCAAATATATTCTTTCCCACCTAAAACACAGAGCTCTAGAAACACGTCTGCTGACAGGGAGAGCGGAGTTTCATTGCAGAACACCCATCTCAGAACCTTCTGTGTTGCAGGGAGCCGCCGTGGTAATTGAGAACAGACTTTGCAGTAGTGACTGGAACACTGGAGCCGTTCTACTCAAGGACTTCAAAGAATGAAGCTGAACCTCAAAGGTAACAATTTGTCAGCAGCAGACAGCATTGCGTATGTGGTGTCGCTTTGGGCTGGTATGAACATGTAGACTGTCAAGCTGTTGTCCAGAGCTTGGCTTGTTTGTAGAAGAATTCTATGTACAGTTGCTGATGCCCATGTAGCTTGGATCAGAAGCTTCTGTTCCTGTGGACTGACCTCGGGGAAATAGCAGACTGACCAGTGTGCTAGAGCAGGATGTCCAAAATTATGGGAGCCAGCTGGGGTGCAGGTCGGAACCATGATAACAATAGGTAACCTTTAGTGAGGTTTTCTGATGTGCCAAGCCCTGGCCAGTATGGCTCAATGGATAGAGCACCAGCCTGCAGGTTTGATTCCGGTCAAAGGCATGTACCTTGGTGGCAGGCTCAATCCCCACTTCAGTGGGAGGCAACTGATTGATGTGTCTCTCTCGCATAGATGTTTCTCTCTTTAGGTCTCTCCTGCTTCCTCTCTCACTCTGTCTAAAAATCAATGGAAAAATATCCTCGGGTGAGGATTAACAAACATACAAAAGCTCTTCACAAGATTATGCCATTTCCCTATCCCAAGGGTCAAAAGGAGTGCCTCTGCCATGACAGCCTGCATACCCTCCTTCCATAGTTAGTGCCTGTTAAAATAACCTCTGTCCACCAGTGGCTTTCCCAGCAGATGCTCTCGAGTCTCGCCTTTCATCACTAGATCCTAGGTGCACTCTGAGTGCTGGGCTGGAGAGCAGTAGTTCTCTTCCTCCAGCCTTGGGCCCTGCTCTCTTTGCAAAGAACAAACGTGTCACTGGGGGGAGCATCATAGGCTCATTGTCACTGGCAAAGTGAGGAAGGGAGAGGACTGTTTTGTCTCTGGGTTCAGCAGTGGTTAGCAGACAGCAGCATAATGGCCAGCCAGTGTGAAACTGTGCAAATTGCCTCATAAATAACTTGTAATGCTCAGGCACCAGAGAGAGGCCGTAGCTCATGGATAAATGACTCCCTGCCATTTCAGGGTATTAAACCAGGTCTAATACGGACCTCTCCGTGGGGATTCATTAACTGCTACGGGTCTCCTGCACGCAGGCCTGCTGGGATGTGGGCACCTGGCATGGCACTTCTCTCGGCACTGGGCTCAGGGCAGCACACTTCTGAGAAGGATCATTAGGAGAGGAAAGTAAGTACCTCTTTGCAAACAAGCCAGAGGTGAGCCCTGTAGGAACAATATATTTTCTCCAGAAAATTCTCTGTCTCTGAGGAGGTCTCTTTGTGGGGTAGAGAAAAACATAATAATAATAACAGTGAACATTTATTGGGTTCTTACTCTGTGCCAGACCTGGTACTAAGTTTTCTCACATATTAGCTCAGGTACTTCGCACAAAGTCCCATTAAACAGATAGCGTTATTATTAGTCCTAGTTTTATAAAGAAAGACACCAAAGCTCATAGAGGCTTAATTCCTTGCTTTAGATAACCCGAGGACCTACTGTATCACTTCTGCTCCCATTTCGTTGGACAAAGGAGATCACGTGACCAAGCCTTCTTTCAAAGGGGTGAGGAAATTTACTCCTCCCACAGGGAATTACTGTAATTAATAACAATGGGGAAGGTTATTTAATTTTCTTATAGGGAGGGCAGAAAATGGGGAATAATAATAGAGTTGACCCTTGAACAACACAGGGCACTGACCCCTAAACAGTGAAAATCTGCTTTTAGCTTTTGATTCCCCCCAAACTATTAATAACCCACTGTTGACCGGAAGCCTTACCAATGGCATAAATAGTCAATGGACACGTATTTTGTATGTGATATGTATTATATACTGTACTCTTACAATAAAGTAAGCTTCAGAAAAGAAAATGTTATTAAGCAAAAAAAATTGCAGTATTGAAAAAATTTTGTGTATAAATGGATCTGCATAGTTCAAACCTGTATTGTTCAAGGATCAACTGTAAAATCTGCACAGGTGTATGAACACAGATATCTGTGATGACTTGTTTTGTGCTTTTATTCTCTGCCTTGGTGGATTTGGAATTGGGAGACCTGAGTCTGGGTTGTGGCTCTGCACTGAGAAGCTGTATGACTAAGGGCAAATCTCTTCCCCTCTCTGGCCCCCTTTGTTCTTCTCTTTGTAACCCTAGAAGCCGACCCAGAGACAAAGATTCGGGTACAAATAGTTTATCTGGGAGGTGATCCCAGGAAGGCTCTCTTGTAGGGACTGGAAAAGTAAGTTAGGGAAGGGAAAGGAAGTCAATGAAGTGTGTGTTCTCAAACAGGTTACCCTCAGAGCAACTGTGGCACAATTTTGCCCAGAAACTTTGGGTGATACACACCTGAGTTATCTCACCTGAGGGATGAGGATGCTAAGGTATTTATTTCCCAACTCCCAGGCCATCATTAGTTGAGAGTATTTCTGGGGGTAATGAATCTCCTGCAGCCAGAAAAAGCCCCGGGCAGTTACATGATTGCAGTAAGCATCCTTAGCCAGTGAAGTTCCCATCTGTCCAGTGAGCAATGTAGAGTAGGAAAGCTTTAAGGGCTCTTCTGCTTTATTTATTTATTTTGCTAATCTTCACCCAAGAATATTTCTCCATTGATTTTTTTAGAGATAATGGAAGGGAGGAGGATGGGAGGGAGAGATAGAAAGAGAAACATTGATGTGAGGAGAGATACATCAATTGGTTGCCTCCAGCATGCACCCTGACCGGGGCTGGGGATCAAACCTGCAACTCAGGGATGTGTCCTTGACTGGAAATCGAACCTACAACTTTTGAGTGTGTGGTCTAATGCTTTAAACAGGGAGCCATACTGGCCAGGACTGGAGCTCTTCTGATTTCTGTCACCTATACCTGGCCATGTTGCTTCGTACTGATCCTACATGTCAGTAATCTGGCTGAAGGTGGGAATAATAGTCATGTGCGTTTTCTGTGCACCCTCCTATGAAGAAGCATCATGACCCATCTTTTCCTCTTTGCTTTGCAGGATGCTCTGTCTCTTGCGCTTCACAGCCCTGGCTCTGTATCAGGAGCTGCAGCACCCTGGTGCAGAGCCAGGGCTGTGAAGGGTGCTCTTCTCCCATAGACCATGTTTGAATGGTCACAAGGAGGCAGCATCAATGATATGCTTGTTTCCCACTGCCACCCGCCAACCAGGCTCTCCCATCTATATATATAAAAGCCTAAGAGAATGGCCGACCAACTGACTGTCTGGTAGCTATGACATGCGCTGACCACCAGGGGGCAGATGCTCTATGCAGGAGCTGAAACCACAGCATGGAAACATGGAACGGACTGATGAATCTCAGAGTGGAGATGGGAGGAGGGTGGGTGGAAAGAGATTAACCAAAGACCTTATATGCATAATAGAGGCCCAGTGCATGGATTTGTGCACTGGTGGGGTCCGTTGGCCTGGCCTGTGCCCTCTTGCAATCCGAAACCCCTTGGAGGAGCTGGTTTTGACCTGATCACTGCAGGCCAGGCCAAGGGAAACCACCAGTGCACAAATCTATGCACTGGGCCTCTAGCAGTACATAAATGCCCTTGTTGCTTTGAAGCCCTAACCACAGTACTCTGCCACCCCCTTTTTCTCATCCTCATTTAAGCATATTCCCAGCCGCACCAAGCTCCACTCACTTAAGGCTG